>VWZI01016968.1:83196-116150 GCA_013396835.1 Psilopogon haemacephalus | reverse complement strand
AAAAAAAAAAAAAAAAAAAAAAAGAAATAGACATTTGTTACAGTGGCAGCTGAAACTTTTTCAGATGGATATGTGATTTCCAAGCTGTTTGTGAAGGTGGAGGAGGACACTGACCAAAGGGATGGTTGCAAAGTCAGCACAGATGCAGCTGCCTCATGTGCTGGAGGCAAGAAAGTCACTTGGGCAGTGCCTGCCCTTCAAACAATCTGATCAAGCCTCTCCTAGAACAGCCTTTCTTCTGCTTTTCTTCTTAGAATCATAGAATCAGTCAGAGTTGGAAAGAGACCACAAGGATCATCTAGTTCCAACCCCCCTGCCATGGGCAGGGACACCTCACACTAGATCAGGTTGTCTAGGGCCTCATCCAGCCTGGCCTGAAGTGCCTCCAGGGAGGAGGCTTCTACCACTTCCCTGGGCAACCCATTCCAGGGTCTCACCACTCTCATGGTGAAAAAGTTCTTCCTAACATCCAGTCTAAATCCACCCATTTCTAGTTTTGCTCCATTCCCCCCAGTCCTATCGCTACCTGACATCCTAAAAAGTCCCTTCCTAGCTTTCTTGTAGGCCCCCTTCAGATACTGAAAGGTCACAATAAGGTCACCTCAGAGCCTCTCCTTAAAGAGTCTTCCCTCTTGAAAATATTACTGCAGTCTATAAGGACTTGTGCTGCTTGCCCAGACTTTCCCCTAGTAAACCCACATTATTTTCCCCCACCAGATTCACAAAAAGTTTTCTCTGAGTCCCACCCCCACTTTCCCCTACTAAACCCACATTATTTTTTCCCACTGGCATAAATCCACCCCCCAAGATTCTCTGATTCCCATCCCCATGGGTTAGACAGAAAAATCAGGATGGAGGGTGAATATGCTTTAAGAAAAAAAAAAATAAAGCTACCAAACCCTGAGTTAAAAGAGACTTCCTGCCTGCCTTACATCACAAATGTGTTACTTCCCTTTGTCTTCCTCTCTGGAGGGACACAGCAAGCATCAAATGATGGAGTGGAAGAAGGCAATAGTTATTACAGTGTTTTCACTGGGTTTCTCTCTCTTTTTTATTTTTTCTGGGCTTTTTTTTTTATACGAGCTGAGATTAATAGGCTGTGGAGAGATTAGAATGCCAAGATATTTGTGGTTCATCAAGCTGGAAGCAGCGATGGGGAGACTCGCTACATAAATGTGTCTGTGGGCCAGATTCGCACAGCTGCGCTGCAGCAACACTCTTCGTTTGCTTTCTGTCTTTCTGGATAGTCAGCTGAAGAATATACAGGGTCTTTCTCAGTATGCATATGGAGTGATCAATCTGGACTGCTTCAACAGGATTTACAATAAACATCTGAGAGGGGAAAACCTGGTCCCGAGCCAACAGCTCTGCTGGTAACCCAAATGAAAGACCAGACGATGATCTGAATTAAGATTTAACCCAGAGCTTCAGCTGAAAGCAGGAGGATATTTTGGGCCAAATTTAGGTCAGCAGTCAGCAAACTGCGAGCAGTCTCTGTAATGAGCCAAATCTCCACATTCGGTGGGCAAGGACCTTGTGAGAAATTGGGATTCCAAAGCTTGGCTCAGCCTCAGCCACCGGATTGCAGGTCCATCAGCCCCTGGCTAGTCTGGTGGCAAATGCTTAAGCATGGCTTGAATTATTTTTATAACACTGCTTGCTGTAAAGAAATGATAACCCACTTGTCAAGAGCAGAGTGTCTATAACATATGAGATTAATCTTTTCATGCTGATTAGCTGCACTTTGTAGCACTGCTCCAAAGAAGAACTGCTACGAGCCCCCTTGGTAATATATATTCTGCACTCTTTCGTGTTTAACTCTTGACAGGACAAGAAAAAGTAGCAATTAACTAAATATATATATTTTTAATTTTTTTTTTCCAGAAGGAAAAATAGATTGTAAAATAATTATCTGGGTTAAAAACCTGCATTCCACTAATTCCTCATTATGTACTTTCCCTCCCAGAGGGTTTGTAAATGAATCCATCGTTCGCTATGTCAGTGCAGGTTTATGCTTCTTGGCAAAAGAGAAGGCTTGGAAAGAACCCACAAAAAGCTCCCAATTATCATAAAATCTAACTTTAACCACCAGCCTGCTGGAGGTGGTCTTGACATGACAGAGCTGAACATTAAAGTCAACTAGCTTCAGAATGGGACTGTGCTGGGGCTGACAAATGGTCTTGCTTACTGGAAGCACTCGCGGGCAGTCAGACTGCACAGCTGAACTCACATAATTAGGTCCTAGAGGATTCATCCAAGAGTCTTGGACACTTCCTCATCCTACCAGAGTAGTTTTACCTTTGAATTTATTTGGTTATGAAGATTTTCCTTTTTCACAGAGTCAAAGAACATTAGAGGTTGGAAGGGACCTCCAGAGATCATAGAGTTCAACCCCCCTGCCAAAGCAGGATTTCCTAGGGTAGTTTGCACAGGAATGCATCACAGAACCTTAGAGGCTGGAAGGGACCTCCAGAGATAATTCAGTCCAACCTCCCTGCCAAAGTAGGATCACTTAGGGTAGTTCACCCAGGAATGTATCCAGGTGGCTTTGAAAAGTCTCCATAGAAGGAGATTCCACAACCTCTCTGGGCAGCCTGTTCCAGTGGTCTGTCACCCTCACTGTAAAGAAATTTCTCCTCATGTTGAGGTGAAACCTTCTCTGTTCCAGTTTGTAGCTGTTGCTCCTTGTCTTATTGCTGCTGAGCTCTGAAAAGAGATTGGCCCCAGCCACTTGACACCCACCCCACAGATATTAATAGACATTGATGAGATCTCCTCTCACTTTTCTCTTTTCCAGACTTCAGGGCTCTCAGTCTAGAATGCAGTGGGTTGAGAGGTACCTCTAGAAGTCATAGAATCATACAACCACAGAGCATTAGGGGTTGGAAGGGACCTTGAAAGATCATTTAGTCCAAGCCCCCCTGCCAGGGCAGGATCACCTACAGTAGGTCACACAGGAACATGTCCAGCCAGGTTTTAAATGTCTCTAGAGAAGGAGACCCACAGCCTCCCTGGGCAGCCTGTTCCAGTGTTTTATCACCTTCACAGTGAAAAAGTTTTTCCTAATGTTCATGTGGAACTTCCTGTGCTCCAGCTTGCACCCATTGGTCCTTGTCCCATTGGGCATCTCTGAGAAGAGCCTGGCCCTGTCCTCCTGACACTCTTCACGTGTTTATAAACATGAATGAGGTCACCTGGAGGCCAGCCTCCTCCAAGCTAAAAAGCTCCAGCTCCCTCAGTCTTTCCAGCTCATCTAGTCCAACCCCCTTGCAGTAAGCAGGGACATCCCCAACTAGATTCTTCCAAAGCAGTTTGATCTTGAGGCTTCTGCCAATAGGCCACCAGCATTGGTCCCAGCAGCTTGGATTTCTGTCATCTGATTTTTTTAACATCTGCATTCATTTTTAGAGGCCTCCTGTTGAACACTAAGAAGGATGATCCACCTGTAAGGGTAGGGAAGCTCCCACTTGCTTCAGGAACTGCCTAACCAAAAAAACCCAACATTCCTACCATGGGATAGAATTGTAGAATAGTCTAGGTTGGAAAAGAACTTTAAGATAATCAAGTCCAACCATTAATCCAGCACTGCCAAGTCCACCACTAAACCATGTCCCCTCATCGTCCTCTAACCATCCCCAGCTCCCTCAGTTGCTCCTCGTAAGATTTATTCTCCAGGCCCTTCCCCAGCTTCCTTGCCCTCCTCTGCACTTGTTCCAGCACCTCCACATCTCTCTTGTAATGCCCAAAACTGAACACAATACTCGAGGTAGAGTCCAAGGGGACAATCACCTCCCTAGTCCTGCTGGACACAGCATTTGTAATCCCAGTCAGGATGCCATTGGCTTTCTTTGCCACCTGGGCACACTGCTGGCTCATATTAAGCTGCTTGTCAATGACAACCCCCAGGTCCCTTTCAGCTGGGCAGCTTTCCAGCCACACTGCTCCAAGCACTGGTGTGGTTGTGGCTCAAGTGCAGGACCTGGCACTGGCCTTGTTGAAGCTCATGCCATTGACATTGGCCCATCCATCCAACCTATCCAAGTCCTGAGCTGCACGCTGGGACATGCCAGCAAGGTTGCCTGCCCTGGCAGTGGTACCACAGTGCCTCAAGCCCAGCCCAGTTGTGCACACCTGTTTGTGGTGGAATGACCAAAGGCCATTATGCAATAGTGGCTTTTTGTTGCCTGCTGCCTTTACTCTCCATTTGTTTCCATGGCAGCAATACGGAAAAATTAGGCTTGGTAATGTAAAATCAAGGCAAGAGCCTGTTTTTACTGTCAGAAGGCAGCTTGTGATGTACTGTGATATATCCATGACAGCTAACCATAAACCTGTTTCATAAGGAGTGGAGACATTCAGCATAAATGACAAAACCAGCATTTTTCTTTCATATCCTTCATAATGAGCCACTTCAGCAGGGGTTCATGGAATCATAGAATGGTTCAGGTTGGAAGAGAGTTCAAAGATCATCCAGTTCCAACCCCCCTGTGCCATAGGCAGGGACACCTCCCACTAGACCAGGTCGCTCAAGACCTCATCCAGCCTGGTCTTGAACACATCCAGGGAGGGAGCAGTGTGAACTTGGGTTTGAATTTCTGTGCTGCAGCATGAAGAAGGCAATGTTTAGCTCTAAGCCCATACGTACCCGAAATGAGATGGCAATTTCACAGAAAACATTTGAGCATCTTCTACTTCTCTAAGCTGTCCTGCAACTTAACTTCAGGTTATGCAACGGCAGAACAGACAGCTCCTGCTGGGCATCACACGAAAGATGGGATACGTGTTCAAACAGAGCCCTCCTGTGTTTGCTGCGTTCCATTACAACATCCAATACAGCAGAGAGATTATTCTTGACCTACATTGGGAGTTGCCATCCCTGGAAGTGTTCCAAGAAGCATGAGGATGTGGAAGCTCAATAAGGACAAGTGCAGGGTCTTGCATCTGATGAGGAATAAAAACAGGCAACGGTAATAGATTGAGTGTTGACCTGCTGGAAAGCAGCTCCGTGGAGAAACACTTTGGAGTGCTGGTGGACAGCAGCTCCTGTATGGGCCAGCAATGTGCCCTTGTGGCTAACAGAGCCAATGGCATTCTGGGGTGCATCGAGAAATGAGAGAGTTTCTCCTCAACATGAGGAGAAACTTCTTTACAGCGAAGGTGACGGAGCCCTGGAACAGGCTGCCCAGAGAGGTTGTGGAGTCTCCTTCTCTGGAGACTTCCAAACTCACCTGGGTGCATTCCTGTGTGAACTACCCTAGGGGATCCTGCCTTGGCAGGGGGCTTGGACTGGATAGTCTCTGGAGGTCCTTTCCAACCTCTAATATTCTGTGATTCTGTGATATGGTTTAGTGGTCATTGTAGTTAGGTTACGGTGGGACTCAATCTTAAAGGTCTTTTCCAACCTTAATGATTCTGTGATCCTATGACCAACCTCCAGACAGCACAGCCAAGCTCCTCTCTAGCCTTTACATGGACAGTAGAACTTCACTTGCCAGACACTGAACCAGGTCCTCCAAGCCAAGCTCCTCTCTAGCCTTTACATGGACAGTAGAACTTCACTTGCCAGACACTGAACCAGGTCCTCCAAGCCAAGCTCCTCTCTAGCCTTTACATGGACAGTTGAACTTCACTTGCCAAACACTGAACCAGGCTCCAAAAGCATATCTTTTAAAAGAGATTGGGAGTGGATTTAAAGATGGTAAATGAGAAAGGATTCACCACTAGCTCTTAGTCACCTCATTGGTGCTAGCCATTGTAAACAACAATATCTTAATTAGCTTCAGTAGCTTAAGATATTTATGATTCATCCCTGCATGCTTTTTTTTTTGTGTTGAGATATTCCAAACCCAACTGAGCATGGTCATTAAGCAGCCTGCTTTGAGCAGGGGTGGTAGATCAGACCACCACTAGAGTAGCTTCAACCCCAATAGTTCTGTGATTGTACAATTCTATGGGACCTTTCACAGAAGATTTGGAATCCTATCAGCCTGTTGCAGTGCTCCATCACCCTCAAGGGAAAGCTTTTCTGAGCAGCCTGATCTAGTTGAAGATGTTCCTGCTGACTGCAGGGGGAGGTTGGGCTAGATGACCTTGAAAAGTTCCTTCCAAGCTGAAATACTCTGTGATTCTATGAGGGTGTTCAGCCACATGACCAAAGCAATTAATCTCAGAAAGGATTTTATGCTGAGGCATAAAACATTGGACATTGGAGGATTGCAGCAGATGTTATAATTGCTCCATGCTACCATCTGGAATAAAACCTAGCAACTGTGCAGGCCATGATAATGAAGTTAACTAACTAGCTGTGCCTCTACCAGCATTAAAACACTAATGTCTGCCATTTGTAGTTCAAAAGAGGGGAACATTGCACAGCAGCTTCACTCCAAGAGTGCATTCCTGGTTCAAAGGCAATCAGCTACACATCATTTTCTGGAGCAAACTAAGGTAAACAACATGTTGAAACAAACTGAGGAATCTTATCACTCATCTGCAATTCTTGCTGCAGGAGTGCAAAACCACACAGTGAACAGAAGCAGCCAAAAGCTCAGACAGCCTCATCAATTTTATTGGATATTAGAGATCAGGCCAGTGGAGTGGAAACCTCCAATCTTTGTTTCCTCGCTTCCCTGTTGATGGATACGAAGTAAAAGCTGGCATCTGCAGGCACCATTCATTATTGCAGTTTGGCAATCCTGTAGAAAAGTGGGGGGGGGTGGGGGGGTGGAAATCAATCAAATTATGCTTTCAAAAGTGAGGAAATCTGCTACGTTTGCCTGCCTCTCTTCTGGGATCCATGACAAACATTATTTCGGTGACAGACTGAAGGATGTGCTCGTGCCGCATTATGAAAGCCTCTTGATTTGAGGAACAATGCTGCATTCCAGACCTCATTTCCCAAGTCTCAGCACAGCACCCAGCATCTGGTGGAGAAACTCCTGCATTGCAATGAAGGAGCCATTAAGAGCCATCAATAATGGATGGATCCAGAGAGAGAAGTAACTGAGTTCCTGCCACGGCAGGTGGATGCAAGAGCCTTCTGTGATGAATAATTCATACACTAACAGATTGCATCGGCTTGGAAGAGACCCTTAAAGGCCATTTTAGAATCACAGAATTGTCAGGGCTGGAAGGGACCTCAAGTATCACCTAGCTCAAATTCCCCTGCCATGGGAAGGGACACTTTACACTAGATTGGGTTGCTTGTCCATAAACCCCTGCAGTCAGCAGAGACACCTCCAACTAGATCAGGCTGCTAAGAGCTATATCAAGTCTGATCCTGAACATCTCCAGGGATGGAACCTCAACCACAACCCTGGGTTATCTGTTCCAGTATTTTGCCACTCTCGTTGCCAAGAACTTCCTCCTTATGTCCAACCTAAATCTACTCTGCTCATATCTAGATATTCTGGATTCAGGAAATTGAAGCAGAAAAGGTGTCATGTCTTTAAATTATGTACATGCTCTATCCTGAAGAAGCTATCCTGAAGAAACTATGATCATACATTTCCTTACCCAATTCCTGCCCCACTCTTTGTGCAGTTGTGAGGGAACAGAGCTATAACAACAAAAAAAAAGAAAGTAAGAATGTGACTCACAAACATTTGTGCTGGAACAATATAAGGTGGCAGTGGTGAGGGCCACCAGCTCTGCATAATGAGATCTAGGAGATAATGAAGCTACTACTGACACCAAAACAAACATATCTCAAACTGTCTCGTGAGTGCAGGGAAGAGGGAGGCCTAATGCAGAATCACAGAATGGTAGGGGCTGGAAGTGACCTCTAGGGATCATTTAGTCTGACATTCCTGCTACAACAGGGTCACTCACAGCAGGTTGCCCAGGATCACATCCATCCAGGTGGGTTCAGAATCTCTCCAGAGGAGAAGACTCTCCAACCTCTCTGGGCAGCCTGTTCCAGGGCCTGTGTGGATGTGATCCTGTGCAACCCACTCTGAGTGACCCTGCTTTCTCAGGGTCCCTTCCCACCCTCATCATTCTGTGATTCCATGGCATGTTCAACCAACAGTGGGGAGGGCATGGTGAGCGTTTCACATTGGCACAGCTTGCTAGACAGCAGAACACTCTCCTTCTCTGCCAGCAGAGCACTCCCCTTCTCTGCCATATCCAATGAATCTGCAAAGCCAATCAGACATTACCTCCTCCCCCCAGTTGGGATATTTATAACACCTCCCTGTTCTCTGACATCTAACAAAAGGCATGCTCCCACAGCAGTCCTCTGCTATTTAATTAAAGACAAGCAGCAGCCCTCACCCACCCCCCCAGAAAACCAGACTTTATTAATTTTGCTGCCCTCAAGAGTTAACTTGTTTGCTTTCTGCCATATCCATTAAGACAGCAACGATTAATGTCTCACAGCCAAATGGATTAGGTGGATTTCATGCTGGAGACAGGAAAAGAAAAAGTACTGGAGCGCTGTCATCCTGGGGTGGAGTGGTGGCAGAATAAAGTGTTGTGCATATAATGGGCCCAAAACGTGTCTGAGCCCATCAGCAGTCTGCTTGGGAGGAGGAATATACAGATCCCTTTCCCTTCCTCACAGGTAACTTCCTCCGTGTGGTGGTGTAGTTATAGTTACAGAATCATAGAACCATTTCAGCTGGAAAAGACCTTTCAGATCATTGAGTCCAACCATCAACCCAACACTACCGAGTTCACCACTGAATCATGTCCCTCAGCACCACATCTACACATCTTTAAAATACCTTCAGGGATTGTAGTTACAACTCCAGCCCAGACACTAATAAACGAGAAGGTAGAACTTTCCATGTCCTGATGCCAGAAAAGGGCATCAAACCAAGATGGGAAATCCAGACCTAGGAAAACTTAAATTCACCTTCCAGATCCAGTAGAGTAGCAGATGGGATTCAGCAGCTGATGTAAAATACAGCCCAGTCTTGACTTTCTGAACAAGAACACAACATATTCACAGCAAAGGCAGTGCTAATTGGGAAACAGATGTAGCTGTGGCTGTACTGATAGTGTCATACATCCAACAACAGCTCTCTGAACCAAGCCTAAGCTGTCCTAGTTACAGGCTAAGGGTGAACCAAGCTGTTATGGTGGGATGTGCTGTCCTCAGCTGCCTGCCTTCACCCTCTTGCCAGAGGTTAGCCCCAGGGAATCTCACACAGGTGCTTTTCAAAACATTGCAGACAGAGTGAGCTGTATCAGCTTATGCATCTCATTCTTGATAACCTGATGCCTTTTGTTGCAATGCTGAAATGCTTAGAGAGGAGACAGAAACCCTCTGCAAGGTGTAGTGATGCCTGTTCTCAGATGGGGCTGACAACTGGATAATGCTCAATGGCTTTTACTGGTAAAGCTCTCTGCAGTTTACATCTGCCTCGTAGACAAAACCTTTAAGATTATACTTTTAAAAGTTTGCCACTCCAACTGCTATGACATTTTTTTCCCCCATTGCACGTACCTGGCCACTTCTCACCACCAAATTTTAACTCACAGCCAGGCACCAGATGCTGCGTTATGATCCTTCCCAGACGTAAAATCTCCAGAGGGTCCACGTCCACAAAATGAAAACTACCCAGGAATATCCTATTTCATTGAATACTAATCTTGGAAGTCTTTCATCTGGCCTTTGCAGTATAAAGCCTTGCCAGACAGTGCACATGGGTAGCCTCACTAGAAAGTGAGCTGCTATTTATAAACTGGGGAACACCAGCACAAGCACGCACACAGTAAGTCATCAACCAGGGGCTCCTCAGGAGCACTCACAGATTATGCTCTCCTCTAATGCCACAGTTCTATGATTTCATAATCCCAGCTAACACAAACTGATTTGAAAGGCACTGCAGCGAGCTCATAGTTCTGTGCCCAGAGCTCTCCTGGCTACTACAGGAAAGGAAAGAAAAGGCAGATGTGGTGACACAGGGATTTTTCCAATCAGAGCTTCCTCTGTTCTTCACCTGCTACCAGTCAGTGCTTGCCAGAAACCTGTTCATGTGTGCATTATGCAAGACTAGCTAGTTTCTCCCTGTAGTCTCATGACTACTCTTCTGCTTTGGAAAGCAGAAAAAAATAAAACCTCTCTACAACCTTCTTATTTCCCCCCCCNNCCCCCACACCCTTTCTTTTCCCCCCCCCCCCCCACTATTTTAGGGCACAAAATAACAGGATGGAAGATTGAGTGGGGATTTTCCACCATCTGCAACAGACAGTTGCCTCTCAAGGACAGTGCAAGAAGCAAAGTTGGAAAAATGAAGGTTTGGAATCTGGGAAATGAAAAAGAAGGGGGGAGGCATTCAGACCTGTGAGTCTGATGGCTAGGTAGAATAAAACAAATAATGTAAATATTGTTTCTTTTCACCATTAAAGGTAGCAACAACCACGAATCTCTGATTCCTGCAAACAGCATGGACCTGCAGTGACACCTACGGTCTGGTAAGAGTTCTGCCAGTTAAACCAGCTTCTCACTTCATCTCTCCTGTGTAGATAGATACCTTTGCTATTCAGACAAGACAATAACCGTTCCCAAGTGTGGAGCATAAACACCTTTCCGGCCTCAATGACTTACCTTCTCTTAATCAAAGGTGTTAACAAAAACAAGGAAACTGGACATGTGTGCAGTAACAGAGGCTTTAGCATCTCCAAATCAGTTACCAAGTGTGTAACTTGGGTATCTTGCATGACTGCATAAGCCTGTGTTAGCAGCTCTGGTGTGCTCTACCACCATTCACACCTTCTGCTTTAGATTTCTCTGCCAGCCTGACTGGAGACAACCTCCTGTTTTCACAAATACCAAATGAAGCAGAAGAGCACACCTCAGGAAAAAAAGAAAATTCCAAACCTACCTGGACATTGCGATCCTGAGCAACCTGCTCGGGATGAGACCCTGCTTTAGCGGGTGGGATGATGCGCAGAGGTCCTGTCCAACCCCTACCTCCCCCATTCAGTGATTCTGACAGTGAGGCACAGCCCAGCACTTGCAACAGGTGACAGCACCCACAGGGCTGCCGGGAAAGGAAACCACAGACAAACAGACCTCAAAACACACAACCTCCCCTACACCACGGACGAGTGCTGCGGCCCCTTTAAGAGGCGGCGGCGGCGTGCGGGGGGCGGGTCCACGGGCGGGCGGGCGCGCAGGCGCGGTGCGGAGCGGAGGCGGCGGGCGCAGCCCCTCGGCGCTGCCTTCTGAGCCCCTTCGCTCTCCGTAGCGGCAGCCCCCGGCGGAGCCGCCGTGCTGGCGAGATGGCGGCGCAGAAGATCAACGAGGCGCTGGAGCACATCGCTAAAGCGGAGAAATAGTGAGTGAAGAGGAGGCCGGGCGGAAGGGGAAGGGTGAGGGGAAGCTGGCGAGCCGGATGGGTGGCTGCCAGCTCAGCGCCCGGGCTGTCAGGCCCGCCCGGCTCTCCCACTCCCTGGGAGAATCTTAGCGCCTCCTGCTCCAGCAGGGTTCCGTGGAGCCTTCTCCAGCGGTCACCGAGCCCTGGGGCAGCGGGGCGGCAGCGGGTACCCCCTTCTCACCGTCGGGCCCCGTTTGCCTGGATTTATTGGGAGTTGTAGTTCTAGCCAGCGACTGTGTGGAAGTGGAGGCCTGGGGAGAACTACAGCTCCTGTGGAGGAATGAGGCAGGGGCAGCCTGTGGGGAGGTTGAGGGCTGAGGAGAGGACTGCCTGTATCAGAGATGGGGTTGAGGTGGGGATCGCCTGTGCCAGGGACCGTGACTTCGGGAGAAGGGGAGGGAAGTACTCGTCTGAGCGAGGCTGTCGCCGAGGGAGCAGGAGGATATGGCTGCTTAGCTCTTCTTCTGCCTTGGGGGACCCTCGCTACGGAAGGTGGATGCTAAAGAGCACCTTTATGCACAAAACTGGGAAGATAAAAGGGCTTTAAAGCTAACTAGTCGTGCCTGTCAGGCTGTAGGGCTCAGAGGCCTGGAGTTTGATCTGTTTCCTTAAGGGCCGTTTAGCCTTTATTGCTCAGACGTAACTGCAGAGCGATCGGAGTCACTTCTGCTCTTCTGCTAATGTTCATGAGAGAGAGAGAGAAGCAGAAGAGCAATGACATATAAAAGACATATAAAAGAAGTCAACCTTCTTGCGATGACAGGTTTGTTTCCTGCCTGTGAGAGATGTCTGATCGTTTCTTTTTCAGGTGGTCTTAAAGACCTGTCCTGTCAATTGGCTTGATAGTCTGTTAATGAATATTTTATCACTTGATATGACCATTTTGCTTATAAACCTCAGTTTCACAGGCCACAGTATAGGTGTCATAGAGCTGACGAATCTAAAGGTGCTGTAGTTTTAGTCACAAAAGCATCGATCCAAAGTACACATTGTGATAGAGACCTTCTCAGAATAAACACATCTCTACCTGTCTGTCTTATTCACATTGCTTGAGCTTGACCAAAAGTGCTTTTCGGTGGAATTCACTTTAAGCTTGCCTTGGAAAGCACTTGAAATAAAAGGTGCCTAAGTCTCAAATGGTGTGCAGGGCAGAGCATGGTGTATTTCAGCTCCGTGCCTTGGAGACATTGCCTGTGATAAAAATAACACTGTGTGAGAGCTTGCTTTAGAGTTACATACTGTGGATTTCATCCAAGTAAGACAACAAGACCAACATAGAGTCTATATACAGCTGGTTTTCTAAATTAAGCATATATTGCATCTGAAGTGTCTGCTGAGAACAAATGTGATCTCTTGTAGACACAGAAGTGAGAGGCTTTGTCTTTGTGTTGGTAAGTAGATCCTTCGTGTATGCAATGGAGAATCTTTGATAAATCTCAGCAGCCAATAATTGCTGTAGAGGCAACCCTGGAAGCTTTGTGGTGTGTGCCAAAATAATATTGTCAGGTGTTGTGGTATTAGAAGTCTTGGCACTGTCTTGGTGTAGGTGGAAGTATTTTTAGTCTGTGAACTTCTTACTATTGTGAAGACTCTCTGGGGACAGTAGAGGCAAGTAGCTATGGGAGATCATTGCAGTGCTCTAAGCAATTGCAGTGCTCTGTCCAGCCTAATCTCTCTGTCCAGCCTAATCTAGGGTAGGGTGTCCCTGCCCATGGCAGGGGGGTTGGAACTAGATGACCCTTGTGGTCCCTTCCAACCCTGACTAATTCTGTTATTCTCATTCCTAACAAAGCCACTGTTTGTTTTTTGCAGTTGTGATGTCACTGTGGTGTTGACCTGTAGTTAATTGCATCTTTTTCAGAGGTAGTCTGAAGTGTAAAGTACATCTGGAGTGCTTTGAGGGCAAAGCATAAAACCTTTACTGATTGTTAACAGGCCTTTCTTCTTGCATTTTAGCCTGAAAACTGGGTTCTTAAAGTGGAAACCAGATTATGACAGTGCAGCTACTGAGTATGGGAAGGCAGGTATGTATGGCTGGAGAAATGGCCCTCTGCTATATGGTTTCAAAGTGGTATTTTGACTTGAATCCCTGACAACATTTGGCATATTTTCATTGAGTTGCTGTTTTGCTAAAGCGGTTTTGAAGACAAAAATAAGATAAACAAACCAAAAAATCAGTAGCACAGTAAAAGAAATTTGCAATTGTATTTTGAGATCCACCAGAGTTGCCAAAACAAATTCATTTTTATTTTCAAGCTCACAGCTTCTACTTGATATGTTACTATGTGTGATAAAAATAAAGCTTTTCTTCTTTCACTTGTCCACCCCCAAATCTTATGACTTTACCTACAAACTAATAAAGATTTGAGCTGATTTAAAATGTTTTGCTTTTTTATCATCTTCTGAAGTGTGTCCTGACAAAGACTGTCTCAGTAAGGCAGAGAGACACTGCCAGGTTGTTTATTAGCCATAAAAAAGATAGAATCATGGAATCAGTCCGGGTTGGAAGGGACCACAAGGATCATCTAGCTCCAACCTCCCTGCCATGGGCAGGAACACCCTACCCTAGATCAGGCTGGACAGAGCTTCATCCAGCCTGGCCTTAAACACCTCCAGGGTCACACTGAATGTAAAATACTTACTAGCTGATTCCTTTTGGCTCTATACACTTATTATTTTAAAAATACTAAAAGTAATAATTCGATATAATTAGTAGCAATTTCATATGTAATTATAGTAATTTATTATGGGTTTTTTTTTTTGGGTTCTTACTGAAGGCATTTCCACTCCATCATTTAAGCCTGAATAAAGAAAACCCCAAAAAATCACCCAAAATAGTAATTTATTATGGGGTTGGTTTTTTTTGGGTTCTTACTGAAGGCATTTCCACTCCATCATTTAAGCCTGAATAAAGAAAACCCCAAAAAATCACCAAAAATCATCCAGTTGCTTGGAGGAGCAACTGGAACATTTATAAATGGAAATTTATTTTAAATATCAGTGTCACAGAGATAGAAATAAATATTTATGCCCTGCAGTGGTATTGTTGAATAGATTGTTACAGGTGATGGTACTCTTCTGTTTCTGCCTGATTTTATGCAGCCTCTAATGATAAAAACTTTGTATGTGTGCACTCTTCTGTAATTAAAATACAGAATGAAAAGAGTTCCAAATTGCAGCTGAAAACATCCTGCACAGTATGTGGTACAGTGATGGAATGGAAGTGTTGTTGATAAATGGTTTTTAATGGTGACTAATGAAGCAAGGAGGGAGTGCCGTGGGGGTTTTCAGCAAGAGCTTGATAAACTGGAACCATTTATTTGAAGAGCCGTGAGGTGGCTAAAATCTTGAGCAGAAAGTGGTGGAGAAGAATAAAAGTCACACTGTAAATACGAGCTTTGTTTGATTTCTTGCAGCTGTTGCCTTTAAGAATGCCAAGCAGTTTGACCAGGCAAGGGAAGCCTGCTTGCGGGAAGCTGAGGCACACGAGAACAACAAAGCGTATCTTTTCATTGGTTACTCTACTCCTCTCTGCTCTTCTCTGCTCTTCTCTCAGCTGGCTAGTTGCTACTGAGAATGGGGTAATGGGGTTGGTAGAAGATGTGTTTTGTGTAGGAGATGTGCTTAATGTATTTGTGCATTTTGTCAGGCTGACTACATTGTCCTTTGAAAAACTGTTCATAGGATTGTAGAGCCATAGACTGGTTTGGATTGGAAGGGGCCTTTGAAGGTCATAGGATCATTGAGTGGTTTAGGTTGGAAGAGACCTTAAAGATCATCTAGTTCCAACCCCCCACCATAGGCAGGGACACCTCCCACTAGATCAGGTTGCTCAAAACCTCATACAGCCTGGCCTTAGAGAGCCTTATATATATATATGACCTTATAGGTCATATACAGCAACCTTCCTGCACTGAGCATCTTCAACTAGAACAGATTGCTCAGGGCCCTGTCTGACCTGTCCTGGAATGGTTGCAGGGATAGGGCTTCTACCACCTATCCGGGCAACCTGGGCTAGTGTTTCATCAGTGTGAAAAAATATTTCTTGTATGTAGGCTAAATTTCCTCTTTTTTGTTTAAAACTATCACTCTGTGTCCTATTGGGACAGGCCCTACTGAAAAGATTGTCCCCATTTTTCTTACAGGCCCTCTTGAAGTGCTGGAAGGCCATCGTAAGGTTTCCCTGTAGCCATCTCTTCTCCAAGCTGAACAACCCCAACTCTCTCAGCCTGTCTCAGCTGCACACAGCATTCCTGTGTGCTCAGAATGGGAAAACTAAAGAACTCTCTTGGTTAGAGAGTTCATGTTGTTCCCACTAGTACCTGGCCTAATAAGATGCTGACCAGTGCCTGAGATATCTAGGTACTGCTTCAAAAATTGTCCTAATAAATAACTACAAATGGGTTGTATAAGCCAAATGCAGTACTTGTAGTATTTTAGTAACTAAGAACCTATTTTAAATCAAGTTGGGGTTTGTACCTTTACATGCAATTACACTCTGATACATTGCATTTATTCTATCCTTAGAAACATTTATCTTAACACCTTGCCTACAAATGTAGTGGGTTTGATTTGCCTCTAAGGGATTCCTTGCTTTGAAGCTTGTATAAGATTTTGTTCACTAACAATTTTTCTGCATTATAGTTTTGTGGCTTTTGTCCTTGACTTTGACCATGTTGCTTCCAGTCTCTTCCATGCAGCTAAGTAAGTACAGAAGCACGGAGCAATCTGAAACAAATTTTCTAACCTGTGGTACAACCATGAACTCCCATTTGGATCTCACTGTGATAAATCATAGAACCATTAAGGTTGGAAAAGACCTCCAAGACCACTGAGTGTAACCATTAACCCAGCACTGCCAGGTCACTGCTAAGCCATGGCCCTCAGCACTACATCTACACATCTTTGAAGTACCTCCAGGGATGGAGACTCCATCACTACTGTGGGCAGCCTCTTCTAGGGCTTAACCACTATTTCAGTGAAGTTTTTCCTTACGTGCAACCTAAACCTCTCCTGGTGCAATTTGAGGCCATTTCCTATATTCCTATGGCTTGTTGCTTGAGAGTAGAGACCACCACCCATGTCACTGCAACCTCTGCAGCCTCTCTTACTCCAGGCTAAACAACAGCAGCTCCCTCAGCTGCTCCTCTCAAGGTTTGTGCTCTAGACATTTCACCAGCTTCATTGTCCTTCTCTGGATATGCTCAAGCTCAATGTCCTTGTAGTGAGGGGCCCAGAAGTGAACAGAGTATTTGAGGTGTGGCCTGACCAGTGCTGAATACAAGGAGGGACAGTCACTTTCTGAGACCTGCTGGCCACACTGCTGCTGATACAGGCCAGGATGCTGCTGGCTTTCTTGGACACCTGGGGACATGGTGGTTTATGTTTAGCCAGCTGCTGACCAAAACCCCCAGGTCTTTCTCTATTGGAGAGCTATTCAGCTACCCTGCCCCAAATCTAGAGCATTCATGGGGCCATTGCAGGACCTCGCACTTGGGCTTGTTGGACCTCATACAACTGAGCTCAGCCTCTTGATTCAGCTGTTCTTGTTCTCACCCTGGAGCAGATCAGCACTTCACTCAGTTTGATAATGGTTCAAGTGATTTCAGTCTTTCAGACTGAAGCCTGGAGACTTGCAGTGGCCATCTGTTGAAACGATGATATTGACCTCCTTCTGCACCTTTGGATATGTATTATTTTTTTAATTGGGTGAGCATTTTGCCATTTTGGAATCCTATCCTGTGGATGACTTTTTAATTAAAGACCCCCTCAAGCAGACAGTGACAAATAATCCAAATTATTGCCTGTGACTGAGATCATAAGAAGAGATTTTTGCTGAGGAGTGTGATTGAAGCAGTTCATTTATGGAAGATAATGCCACACCTGCACTGTCTCATTAAATAAAACACCTGAAACATCTTCCAAACATTAAATATTAACAGGGGAGTGATAACTGATGCATGTTAACTTTTGCTGTGTGTCTACAGCTTGCTGAAATATTGAATGTTTGTTGTTTTTTTTTTCTCTTTGCAGAGCTTATGAACAAGCTGGCATGATGCTGAAGGTATTTTCATTTACTAGTGTTTATTAAAACCTAGCTTTTCATGAAGAATATTGTGCACTGAACCATTTAACATTGTGTAAGCCAAATCCATATCCAACTGATACTTACCTGTTTCCACCAAAAACCTCAGTAGGCTGAGGGAATGACTTTTGCCGCTGAAAGGTGGGGGAAAATGATTTTCCTTTTGTAGAAGGAAAAATGAGAGTCTCATACCTGAAGGTAATGAAAGAGTAGTGCTGCTTCTGCTCTAAACTACCACAGCTTCAAGCCTTGCATGAACATTTGGGATGTTAGGGAGTTGGTGGTCAACTTTCACTGGTTGTATGAATAAAAATAAGAATCTTAATAAACAGCTTCACAGAATGGTTTGGGTTGGAAAGGACCTTAAAGATCATCTACTTTCAACCCCCCTGCTGTTGTCAGGGACACATCCTATTGGATCAGGTTGATCAAGGCCACATCCAACATGACTTTGAACACTGCCACGTTTGGAGCCTCTGTGATTTCTCTGGGCAACCTGTTCCAGTGTTAAGCCACCCTTATGAGGAAGAATTTCTTCCTAATGTCTAATGTAAATCCAGCTTCTTCCAGTGTGAAGCTATTGCCCTTTGTCCTCTCCATGCCTTTGTAAAAAACATCTCTCCAGCTGTCCTGTAAGTCCACTTCAAATACTGGAAGACTGCTATAAGGTTTCCTTGGAGCGTTTTCTTCTCCTGGCTAACAGGAAACAACATAAGCTTTGCTGGTTGTTTTGTTTGTCTGGGAAAATAGAGGGAGAAAGAGAGGGCAGCTTTGAGCTTTTCTGGGCAGTTTCCTTTGTCCAGAGGGAGGGAGTTTGGGATTCTGTATTATTTCCAATTTGTATATAATTGTAAATACTTTAAAATGTATTGTGTATATATGCTTGTCAGTTTTGCTTTGCTGTAAGTGCAGCTTGGTCTTACTTCCAAGCTGTCTGAGCTAGTCTGGTAGATTTCGATAGTGTGTGTGGGAAGTTCCTAACCCACTCACAATAGTGAAGGGTTGTTAGTAAACAGCTTTGCTTTACTTTGTTTCACGGCACTTAAGCACAACTGCCTCTGGCTGTTGCTTTGCAGGAGATGGGCAGGCTGCCCGAGGCCGTTCAGCTGATCGAGAAAGCCAGCATGATGTACCTGGAGAATGGGACACCAGACACAGCAGCTATTGCTCTGGAACGGGCTGGCAAGTGAGTCTGGGGCACTGCTAGCTGGAATGCCTGCAGGGCATGGATACGTCCTCGGTTTCCTTTCTCATCTTTCTGATGCTTTTAGGGAGAAAATGTTTTCACCTGAAGGGAAATGATTTATGTTTCTTCCAGGTTAATAGAAAATGTGAGCCCAGAGAAGGCTGTGCAGCTTTACCAGCAAGCAGCATCAGTATTTGAAGTAAGTGGAGTTGGTTTTGTTTGTGGATTTGAGGGGGGTTTGTGGGTTTTGGTTGTTGTTTGATTTGTTTGTTTGTTTTTTTTTTACACCAACAAAGAACTTCCCACAGTCCCAGAAAACATGCAAAGATGAATGAATTGGGGTTTAGGGTCAACCTGAAGTTAAGAAAAAGCCTAAAATGAGGTTCTAAATGATTTTCCCTTCCTTTTCACCTCAGCGACTGCTGAACATGGCTGCTGTTGAGTCATGGAGCCTAAAATAGTTTGAAATCCTTGAAGGCACAGAGGAGTTTTCTTGATGTGCTACCCAGTGGCTGATACGAACTGATGAAGCTGAAAGTTTCTTATGCTGTAGAGGAGGAAATAACACAAGTTAGGAATCAGTTTGCTTTGCCTGAACTTTGGATGTCATCAAGTTTTCACCTCTTGTTGGGCAGCCCAGAGAGTAGAAACAAGACATTGCTGTTGAGTCTTGGAGCTGAAAACAGCTTGAAATTGTTGAAGACACACAAGAGAGGTTTTCTTGATGCTCTACCCTCCCATGAGCAGATGATTTGCCTTTTTTGGGCTGCCTTTGGCACACCTCTATCATCCCATGCCTGTGTTGGCATGCTAGTATGGATGTCACTTAGCAGATCCATACAGGAGCTGGTTGTGGGACTTGGGTGCATCACTACTCTTCCTTTCCCCCTTGAGTGTGTGAACTGCTGACAAAATAATTAAGAGCCCTTCTTTTCCAGATGAAACATTTAGATTTAAGTTCGAGGGGTCTTAATTTGCTGCAAATGAAGTAGGAATGCATGAATTCTTTTTGCTCTCCTCTAGAACGAGGAACGTTTACGGCAAGCACTAGAGATGTTGGGGAAAGCATCAAGACTTCTAGTCAGAGGACGCAGGTATAGCTTCATGCCTATTTTAGCTGCACTTGACTCTTTAATAGTGATTTTCCTTAACTTTTTTTGCTGCTGTTTTGGGGATTTATATGCTGTTACTTATGCCTGTAACTAGTGGGGTTGGTACTGGGACCAGTTCTGTTCGATGTATTCATCAACGACCTGGATGAGGGCACAGAGTGCATGGTCAGCATGTTTGCTGGTGATGCTGAACTGGATGGAGTGGCTGCCACACCAGAAGGCTGTGCTGCCATTCAGCAAGACTTGGACAGGCTGGAGGGTTGGGCAGGAAGAAATGTGATGAAATTCAACAAGGGCAAAAAGATCTACTGCCATACTTGGTTGTGTTGCTTTTATTCTAGTAGACTTGTCAGTGTGTTAGTTAAACACTTTGTGATTACCTTCAGGCTTGTTGTGCTGTCTTCCTGGCACTGATCCTCCTAACTGTTCGCTTTTTAGATTAGATGAGGCTGCCTTGTCTCTTCAAAAGGAAAAAAGTATTTATAAGGAAATTGAAAACTACCCAACATGCTATAAGGTAAAGTCCAAACTCATAATTTCTGACAGTGCATTTTAGTTTTTTCTGGGTAACTAATACCAGCTGACAGCTGACTGACAATATCAGAGATGTATTTCTTGCTCAGTGGTGAGAATTTGAGGTAGTGAATGTTTTCTCCAACCTCTAACTGTGCTTTTTGTTTTCGCTACTATAATGTTGAGAATAAGATGCTGTTATTTGCAGCAGCTGCCAAAAATAACAAACACATCAAAAATAAAGGTGTTTGCAGACATAACAAACAAACAAACAAAAAAACCTGTTACAGGGTGCAACAGATCGTTGCAGTGCTACAGGAAATAAATTTCCTACCAACTGAGGAGGTAGCTTATAACTTCTTCACTAAATTGTTCTGACTCTCTTTTGGCAGTATCTTAGGATCATTGTGGGGTTTTATAACCTTTTCCACACTAAGTATCAGTGGTTTTTCTCATATTTTCCTGTTCATTTCCAAAGAATCATCATTTTTTGGTCTTCTGTTTTATTTCTTTTTAGAAAACGATTGCTCAAGTCTTGGTTCATCTTCACAGAAACGATTATGTTGCTGCGGAAAGATGTGTGAGGGAAAGCTATAGGTAAGTCTACATCATCTCCTATGATTTCAGACTCTTCTTAGGCAAACACTGCCAAGAAATCTTAAGCCTGTTCTTCTGTTGCCTTGCAGCACAATAATAGCATTCCCTGATATGTGGCTGTCAGGAATTTTTCTCACTCCTGGCAGATTTAGCTGTAATTACCATGGTGATTCTTCTTAACGAAGCTAAAATAAGAAGTTAGTCATCAGGAAGCAGTCATGTGCCACAGGTGAAGTGAGATGGAAGTTGGAAGGTCTTGCTGTTTTATTTTCATCATGCAAGGCTGAGGAGCGTAGAGTTCTGGCTGGGATTCTTGCCTGACTGATCCTTTGGGTTGTGTCCTTTTCAAATGGAGCAAAGGTTAATTGGCTATTTTAAACACGAGTAAGATGAAACAAAAATAGATATTTCTGGATGGTGCTAACTGAACCCTAATTTTGCTTTCAAAATCTTTTTGCCATGATAGATGTGAAGGCCCTTAAAATGCTGAGATTCTGACTTGTCATTACAGTAAAATCAATTCAGACTGTCTTGTATGGTGATTAGATTGAGAGAAAAATTAATGTGCCTGGTTTCCTCAGCTGCCTGTTGCTGAAATACCCTAAATGAACTCTTTAATTTTCTTCAGTATACCAGGATTTAATGGAAGTGAAGACTGTGCAGCACTAGAGCAACTTTTAGAAGGGTATGACCAGCAAGACCAGGATCAAGTTTCTGAAGTCTGCAATTTGCCACTCTTCAAGTACATGGACAATGATGTAAGTAGGAGGTTCCTTTTGCTTGTTGGGATGAGTTAATAGTTGCACAGAGAGGTGGTAAGATGCCTCATCCCTGGAAACCTTGATTAAAGGTCAAGTTGGACTGGGCTCTGAGCAATGTGATGTAGTTGAAGAGGTTGAACTAGATGACCTTTAAAGGTCCCTTTCAACCCAAACCATTCTGTTTCTATGAATAGTAAAAACTAGTGTAGTAGTCTTACTGAAAAAAAAAACACTTGTAAGACTTTCTACATGAAGTACTACTGGGCAATGCCTGCAGAGCTGCATGCTGAAACCTCTCTTTAACCTAAAGTTTCAGCCACAGAGGCTGTAGGATGTGGTCAAATTATTCTGTAGTAAGCTGTGTCAATACAGATCTTGCATCCCATTCTCAGAATGTTTTCAGATTGGTTCATTCCTTCTGTGTTAGTTTTATTCTAAGCTGGAAGAAGACCTTCTGAAAGCAGCATCAGTCACTCTATTGTCTCTCCTCAATGTTACCTGCTTCTTGATTGTAAGCCTTGGTTGATGCTGTGTCCCTGCCCATGGCAGAGGGATTGGAATGAGGCCTTTTCTAATGCCCTTTCCAATCCAAACCATTCTGTGAGTCTGTGCAGTGTAAGTCAATGAGATTTTACTGCTGTGTAGTGTAGCAATTAACCATGCTTTGTTACTGTCAGTATGCCAAGCTTGGTCTTACCCTGGTGGTCCCTGGAGGTGGAATCAAGAAGAAGTCACCAAATGCTGCACAAGACAAAGCCAGAGGACCAGCTGCAGCAGGCTCCCATGCTGATGAGGAAGAGGATGAATATTCTGGTGGACTGTGCTAGCTGCAGACAGAGGTTGTCTTAAATACATGACTTATTTGTGATGCTGAGCATATCCAAAGGTACCAGATTTACCAGAGCTTCATTGCAATTGTGATGTGGGAATGCTAATCTTAACTTGGCAGCTTCTGGGTACAGTGCAGGAGAAAAAGCATGATTGTACCTATCATCTCAAAAAAACATCTTGGGACTTTATTCCTTACCTGGTAGGAGCTTCCTCAGGCCCCTGCTTTCAGTTGACAGGAGACAAAATAAAAATTAAAAAAAAAAAAAAAAAGAGATAAATCCTTACTAAAAGCACAGTTTAAAAGAAACCCAAACCCCTGAAACACTGGAGTAGGGAGAGTGGTGTGACATTTAGTTGCTGGATGTCAACAGCTGATGATTTTTTGGGTCTCAGTTTATATGTTGGTGTTTTCTGAGTTAAATAGAGGATGATTCCTGTATTATCTCCTGCTTAACACCACTTAAGACAGACTCTTCCAGGCTGGATTATTCACTACTTTAAGCACTAAAGGGGCTGTCCAGTTAATTTCCAACATATTTTCACTCCAATATCAACGTGGGTGTGGAAAACACTAAGCCATCTTGCCCTGCAAGCTTGCAGGTGTGCACTCATCTTTTGTCTGAAGAGCTTCACTGATCTAAAGCCTTTGGAAATAGCCTTTTTCAGTGGTGTTTCTCCAGCATGCCCTAACAAAAAAAAAAACAGAAGAAAATGAGAATAGGAGGTGATGTGCATTGAATGTAAAGCTCTGAAGACAGTGGTTAACCAAAACTGAAGTGGGATGTTTTGGTAATAGGTGTGAGCCCATGGCTGTTCTAAGTGTTTATTTAGCAACTGATGTACTAATTTCATTCTCAAAGCATAGAACAGCTCACTTGTAACAAAAGACATTTTCCAAATGAGCTCAGAACCTAAAATACCCAAATTTTAATACATCTTCTCTATTTTATTTTCTAAATTTATTTTCAAGGCAGAATATGTTTAGCAGTGTCTTAAATTCTGTTTGACCATTTTATGCTTAAACTTTGACCCACACTGGATGTTGTCCTTGTGGTCTCCTCCTTCAGAAGGACCAAATCAAGATCCCTTGGAATCCTGCAGGGGTTTGTAGATGATTTGTGATAGCCAGAGTTCAATCCACAGCAGATCAAAAGCACAGTGCTGATAGTTTCTGCCCTATTAAGGAATTGGATGTCTTCAAGAATGACAAGTGTGTGACATAAAGGTGATGTCTGACCTCAGTGTGCCTGACTGAACTTTCAGAGGGTTAATTAATATTTGCTGTCCTTGGGGTGAGTAGCACTTGATGGAATTGTGATGTCTGCACAAGCTACAGCATGATTTGCAGGCAGGGCTGCTGTCAAAGTCACATTATCCAGTTCAGTAGGTGTTCAAGTAGCAGTTTTATCTTTTTGCTTTCTGGATTAATTACAGTAATAATGGGTTTTAAAGCTGTTTGAGACTGCACCTGTAGTTCTTTCCTGTCTGACAGGCAATTTCCCTGTGGTATTAATAGAGGTTTTTGCTCTTCTGTAAAGCAATCTAAGTGACATTTTGGGAATTGAGTTGCTCCTTTCTGATCACAAGCATACATCAAAGGTGGTTTTGAAGGCTTTCCTGTAACTTCTTTTTCCACTGTTGGAGCAACTCACACTAACTTGCTCACTTTCCTGCCTTCTGGATTTGTTCCCCTTTTTATGGGGTCTTGATCACAAGTAGGAAAAATCCCACACACATAGGAGCACTAGGGAGGGACACTAGGGCATTTTCTTCATGCTTTTCTTGATGCTTCCAGTTCTAAAATCAGTTCTGTGGAATGGTCCCAAGGAGTCTTACTTTATGTGTGTGAACAGTTGTGTATGTCTGAGGCCATGACATGCAGGAGGAATAAAACTCGCATGTGAAAGAAGTTGCAGACATTATTTAAACTGTGCTTGTGACACTAACAGGCCCTTAAAATAAAAATGAAAATCTATGCATGAGATCCTTAAAGGATATTTCTCTTATTGCCAAAAAAAAAAAAATAAAATATATATATATATATTTGCAAGATTGTCTTCCTACTGCCCCAGCAATCTTTTCTCTTTTGCCTGTGCCAAGTGTGGAAAGCTTGAGACAAAAGTAACTTCTACCAAACAGGTGAAGCTGCCACTGAATTGAAATCTTGAATCCTAGGAGCAGAATCTTAATCTTTGATTGCAATGTTGCTGCAAAGACCAAATCTGCTTGAAATAGAAGCGTCTGAAAAAAAAATACTAAGATGGTCTATTTTATATAACTTATTCTCCTATTTTAGGCAATGAAAGTGTTATAGGAATGTTAATTGCCTTTTAGTAGATGTTTAACTGTAGAAGAAGCTGTCTTGTGTATTGTATGTGTTTAGTGTTTGTTTCCCTTTCTCAGAGCAATTTGCACACTTAATGTAAATATCATGTAAGTGATTTAAAGTGGAGAAGATGCCATTTGCAAACAAGAAAGTCTCCAAATCCAGTGTTGGTTGAAGGAAAAACGACTCTGCATGAAGGCTGAGAGATGGTCAGTGCAATGTGTGATGTCACATCAGAAGGTTTCTCAATTAGCTGTAACTTAAGTATGCCCAAGTGCAGTGTGACACCTGTGCTTTATTTGTCCTTTTCCCCAAATCTGTGATGTATTAGAGTGCAAAATGTGTTTGTAACAGCTCTACAAGATGCTGCCTCTCAAGGAGGGGCTTTGTGTTTCACCAACATGAGAAATAAAACTTGAAATGAACACCTTCAGGCTAGCTTTACCTCTTGCCAACCAGAGCCTGCTGAGCAGCACCATCTGAAAGTGAGTATTTGTCATCTGAAGCAGATTTTGCCTGTGGCTGGCTGCAGTCTTGTCACCAAACATTGCAGGTATGTTGTGTTGTCATAGATAAGAGGGTGGTAGAGCAAAAGGCCTGTGAGCAGTGGCTGAGGGAACTGGGGTCAGACTGTGGTAGAGCAAAAGGTCTGTGAGCAGTAGCTGAGAGAACTGGGGTCATAGATTGTGGTAGAGCAAAAGGCCTGTGAGCAGTGGCTGAGGGAACTGGGGTCATAGATTGTGGTAGAGCAAAAGGCCTGTGAGCAGTGGCTGAGGGAACTGGGGTCAGACTGTGGTAGAGCAAAAGGCCTGTGAGAAGTGGCTGAGGGAACTGGGCTTGTTTAGCCTGCAGAAAAGGAGGCTGAGGGGAGAGCTCTGTCTCAACAACTCCCTGAAATGGGTTTGAAGCAGGGTGGGGGGTTGATCTCTTCTCCCATAGAACATGTGCTAGGACAAGAAGAAATAGCCTCAACTTGTACCAAGTGGAGGTTTAGGTTGGACAGACCCACACTTCCCCTTTCTTGACTAAAAGGGTTGTCAGACTCTGAAACAGAGTGCCTAGATGGAGAGATTTCAGAGCTGTGTAGATGTGGTACTGAGGGACCTGATAGTGCTGAGTTGATGGTTGGACTTGATCTTAAAGTTTTTTTTCCTACCAAAAGCAATTTTATGATTGGGACCCTGCTGGCTGAGGTTTAAGCATTTAAAGTCAGTGGTGTCCAATCGTTGTGGGTTATTGAGTAGATGTGGTTATCCTGTGGGTTTTGTTTTTCTAACTGACCTTTTGGTACCTTCCTTTCATTACCTGAGATGATGACAACATCTTGGACAGTCATGCCCACTTGGAGCCAAAGGTATGTGTGTGTTTTGCTAATTGTAACATCTTGGTCATATGTTGTTGTCACTTTGATTTCCCAAGGTTTGTATTCAGAAGAGAAAATTGTTACAGTGACAGTGTCAGACCTGAGTTTGTTGCCACTTGAATAACTGGGGGACTTGAGCATCTCCCCTGTGGAGAGAGACTGAGAGCCCTGTGGGTGTGTCTGTTTAGTCTGGAGAAGAGAAGACTGAGAGGAGATCTCATCAATGTCTACCAATATCTGACGGGTGGGTGTCAAGTGGCTGGGACCAAGCTCTTTCCAGGGGTCTGCAGCAAAAAGACAAGGAGCAACAGCTACAAACTGGAACAGAGAAGCTGGGACCAAGCTCTTTGCAGGGGTCTGCAGCAAAAAGACAAGGAGCAACAGCTACAAACTGGAACAGAGAAGAACATGAGGAGAAATTTCTTTACAGTGAAGGTGACAGAGCACTGGAACAGGCTGCCCAGAGAGGTTGTGGAGTCTCTTTCTCTGGAGACTTTCCAAACCCACCGGGATGCATTCCTGTGTGGCCTGCCCTAGAGGATCCTGCCTTGGCAGGGGGCTTGGACTTGATCTCTGGAGGTCCCTCCCAGCCTCTAATGTTCTGTGATTCTGTCCTTAACAACATGAAGAGAGAAAGGAGTCTCCAGTTCTTGGTTTTCCTTGATTAATTATAGAAGGTGTAGTGTCTAATGATGAAGGAGGACATAGAGATTCCTGGCTCCTAGCGCAGAGGTAAAGCTCATGTTCCCACAGCTGAGCTGGTTAAATGCCTGTGCTCAGGAAGAGTACACACATGTGCACCAGACTCATCTTGAGCTTAGATACTGCAGTGACAGAAGCAGGCTCTAAGGTGTGTCAAACGGGTCGTTGTCAGCTGCTTTAGTAGTTCTGACTATTTGTTTAGGTGCGATTATTTACACCAACTGTTCAAACTGGGTGTAAGTTGGAATTGGTGCTTTTGTAGCACTAGGTGGTGCCCCAGAGCCAGCGAAGGGCTGTCCTCTGCTGCTGGGAAGCCTTTGCTCCAGCTCTGGGTCAGCTTTGAGGTTTAAATCAACTCAGCTGGTGTTTTGGGTTTGGGTAGAAACATCCACACGGGAAGCTGATCTTGCGGCAGCTTTTCATGACTTGAATCCTAGAATGGTTTAGGTTGGAAGGAATCTTTAAAGGTCATCTAGTCTGACCCAGCTGCACTGAGCAGGGACTCTGCTCAGAGTCCTGGCCAACCTGACCTGAGATGGGGCATCTACCACTTCTCTGAGCAACCTGGGCCAGGATTCACCACTCTTAGTGAGAAGAATGTCTTCCTTCTCTCTAATCTGAATTACCCTCTGTTAGTGTAAAACCATCACCCCTTGTCCTGTCACAACAGACCCTGACAAAAAGTCTGTCTGCAGCTTTCCTGTTGGCCTCCTTAGGTACTGAAAGGCCACAAGAAGGTCTTCCTGGAGCCTTCTCTTCTCTGGGCTGAACAACCCCAATTCTCAGCCTGTCCTCAGAGCAGAGGGGTTCCAGCCCTAGCATCATTGCTGTGGCCTCCTCTGAACCGTGTTCAACAGTCCTGTGCTGAAGGCTCCAGAGCTGGACCCAGCACCGTAGGCGAGGCCTCACCAAAGCACAGGTGAGGGGCAGAATCCCCTCCCTCAATCTGCTGGCTACAATATCCATCTCCTCACCTACCCTCTTCAAACTCACATAAATGCATTTAGTTTTGGCCAGATCGCTTTAGCACCTGATAAACTGAGCCCTTCAAGAGGTTCAGATCACAGCTGTGATGGACAGGACTTACTTGTTTTTCTCTGGCCTGGGAGAGCAGGTGACAGAGAACAAGGTCGCAGAGGGTGGGTGAAAAAAACATGAAACAGCTGTGAACAGTACAAGTAAATTGTTCATAGAGATTTCTATCTCTGTTGCTGGCTGATTCTGCTACAGCTGCAACTCTGCTAGCAAGCACAAAGTTGTATGAAATCCCTCACGGGCAAAATGCAGTGTTAAGGGCAATGAGCAACAAGCTGCGAAGGGAAAACATTAGCTGGAAATAGGAGGCTGAGGAAGTCATCAAGCAATGGTACGTTGGCTGATGGAAGAAGTGGCTCCTGCTGGCATTTGCTCTAAGGACTGCACTTCCAGAAAGAAAGCCACTTTCTGATTCATAGAAGAGTCATAGAATTTTCAGTTGGAAGAGACCTTTAAGATCATCAGGTCCAACTCTGCTAAGTCTGATGCTAAATCATGTCCCTCAGCAGCACATCTCTGCATCTTTTAAACACCTCCAGGAATGGGGATTCAACTATCTCCTTGGAGAACCTATTGTAGCACTTGAGAACCCTTTCAGCGGAGAAGTTTCTTCTAATATCCAACTTAAACCTCTTCATCTGCAAGGCAGTGAGGGAGGGACAGGGACTGGCACGAGTGCCCTCCTCAGGATGTGTCATGGAAGATCCATGTCCAGGCACAATCCCATGGTCCCTTCCCTCTGCTGGGGGAGGAAGCAGAGCGCGGAGATAAGGCCAAAGGGAGGAAAGCAGGGTGAGGGGAGAAGCCCCAAGGCTTGCAGACAGCCCCAGTGGGAGCCTTGCCTGGACCTGTTCCAGCCAAGGGCAAGCAAGCTTCTGCCTTTACCTAATATGGTCATGTTTAGCAAGCACCATTCTGATTGGTGAGTTTGCACCAGGGCAGCCAATCACGTTGGGGCAATCAGGCAGGAGGCTCTGCCGCCTGTTTGCTGCTTGCGCTTTTGCCGTTGCTCTGCCTGCTCTGCCCTGCCGCATGCTCTGCTGCACCTGCAACAGCCTTCACCATACCAACTGAATTCCCTACAAGCTCTGGGTACTGCCTGATCTATTCTGTAAGTAAATATTTCAAAACCTCTCTCTGAAAAATTCTGTAACTCGATTCTGTTGTGCAGCTTTCTGCCTTAAGCAGCAGACAGGAGCCTCTCAAGTGCCCTGGTGGGCGAGAGCTGTATTTGAGGCTAAGAACCTCTTTGCCAGCTTTAATGTTTGCATTTGCTACTTATTTCTTAAAGTGTTGTAGTTTTGCGTGTCCTCCCTGTGTATAAATACCCAAACCCTGCATTTCAAACATTGTAAATAAGTTTTCTGGCGAGATTGCCCAGGGAGGTTGTGGCTGCTCCCTCAAGTCCGGGCTGGATGAGGCCTTGAGGGACCTGTTCTGGTGAGAGGGGTCCCTGCCTATGGGGGGGGGGGGGGGGGGGNNNGGGGGGGGGGGGGGGGTTGGAATTTTGAGGCCTCTTCCAACCTAAACCATTCTATGATTTAATGGTAACAATTTTCATAGTTCCTAACAACCTTTGCCTGGATATCCAAATTAATGCTGATTATTAATTTTGCCTAATTTGTAGCAGGCCGGGGAGAGGTTCTGCTGCTGCGTGTGGGTGTCAGGCAGTGTAAATGCAGACACGTCCTGGGATTTGTATCCTTTGCCTGTCACTGTCTGTCTGCAATTCAGCAATGAAAGGTGAAATCTTTACAGCAGCAGCAGGCAGGGATGACTTGTGTGTGTGTTTTGGAGGAACCAAATTTGGGTTAAAAATCAGTTGCAATGAGGCCGATATAAAATCATTAAATATTTATTTAATGTACATACAAAGAAAATTTCCCCCACAAACTGTCTGAAGCCTCCACAGACAGGAGAGAAATTCTCTCGGTCCCCTCAATTCAAGAGAGATGTTGAGGTACTGGAAGGTGTCCAGAGCAGGGTGAGGAAGCTGGTGAGGTGTCTGGAGCACAGCCCTGTGAGGAGAGGCTGAGCTGGGGGTGTGTAGCCTGCAGAAGAAGAGGCTCAAGGCAGAGCTCATTGCTCTCTGCAGCTCCCTGAAGGGAGGTTGTAGCCAGGTGGGGTTGGGCTCTTTTCCCAGGCAACCAGCAACAGAAGGAGGGGACACAGCCTCAAGTTGTGCTGATGGAGGTATAGGCTGGAAGAAGTTGTTGCCAGAGAGAGTGATTGGCATTGGAAGGGGCTGGCCAGGGAGGTGGTGGAGTCCCCATCCCTAGAGGTGTTCAAGAAAGGTCTGGATGAGGCACTTAGTGCCATGCTCTAGTTGGTTGGATAGTGCCGGGTTCTAGGTCGGACTGGATGAGCTCGGAGGTCTCTTCCAAGCCGGCAGATTCTATTCTGTTCTGAAGCTGTGGGGAAATCGCGGCAGCCGTCGTCCTTCGGGACGAAACAGAGTGTGTGTTTGCAGGCCGGAAGGGTTGTTCGGGTGGCGGCGGCAGGTGCCGGGCGGTGTCGGTGATGAGTGCCTTTGCCGCCTGGAGCCGCGGCTCGGCGCTGGGGCCGAGCGCTGCCGGTGGCAGGTGTTGGCGGGCGGCGGGCTCGGAACCAATTCACCGAGGGCTTTATCGGGGCAATAAAATGCCAGCAAACCGCGCCGGGTGCGTGCGGAGCCTGCGCTCCGCTGACGCGCACAGAGTTCTTCTACCAGCCTTTAGCTTATATAAGGCTTTCCCCGTACGTATACATGAACTGTTCCACGAAAAGGCAGTCCCGTGCAAACCGCTTCATGGAACAGGCGGAACTTGTGCGGGGTCTCCTGGCGCAGGTCTCTCTTGACTCCGAGGGTCTCCCCACTCTGGTGGTCTTTGAAGATGAAGGCAATCCTCTTGCCCCTCCGCCTTTTGGTGACCCCCTGCGTCCTTGCTGCATAAACTTCGTTCGTTTCTGCTTTGCCAGAGCCTTGCTACAAATCGCCTCGCTTCACACAGCCGAACCTTGGCGTTCCTCTTCCCCTGCTTGTTCCGTTCCCGCTCGCAAACAGCTATTGTCTGTTTCACAAGCCTGTTTTTCTGCTCACGAGCAGCTACTCTCTGTTTTCCACAAGCGGTTACTGCTATTTCTTCGGGTCACACTTTCTGAGCGAATTCCAGCAGTTTCTCACGTTGATAGGATTCAGCTAGCTTGAGTCTGTCGCTGCAGGGGAGCGAATTCCCCAGGCCCTCACAGCGGGGTCGGTCGCACAGGCAGGCAAGGGAGAAACAAACAGCTTTGGGAGGGTTTATAAGCATTTTGGTGACCACTTTTGAGAGAAAAAAAGCCACTCTGGAACCAATCCAAAATTATATTCCCTGAAAAGGGAAATGCAGAGGGCTCTGCCCAGAAGCAATGAGGGTGCAGGGGAAGGCCTTGCAGGGTATTTGTTCTGCAGACAGGCGCCGGTGTCCTTGGTCATTTCCCGACAAAAGGGGGGGTGCAGTATGGGTGTCATATAGAATATTTGGGCAGAATTACAGGGGCCTTCCAGCAGCTGAAAGGAAGGCTGGGGAGGGACTATTGACAAGGTCTTGTTATGAGAGGACCTGGGGTAATGGGTTTAAACTGGGCACTAGGGGCAAATCGTAAAGACTGGTTCTAAATGTGGGTCAGCAGTTAAGCTTTCCTGAAGTGTGGCAGAGGAGCTGGAAGCCAATGCTCTCCTAGTGCGTGTCAAGCTGGAGCAGTAAACTGCCTCTGCCCTGAGTGTTCTTGCCTACAGACACAAGGCAGCAGGTCTTTAGCTGTGTGCAAGGTGCTGGTTCTAAATGTGGGTCAGCAGTTAAGCTTGCCTGGAGTTGTGCGTGGCAGAGGAGCTGGAAGCCAATGCTCTCCTAGTGCGCGTCAAGCTGGAGCAGTAAACTGCCTCTGCCCTGAGTGTTCTTGCCTACAGACACAAGGCAGCAGATCTTTAGCTGTGTGCAAGGTGCTCTTGTCTTGAGGCAGCCAGCTGGACCCAACGGCCAAAAATCTTGCAGTGAAGGATTGCAAACTTCTGGCTTTCACCCCTGTGTTCCAGACAGGCCTCCGTAGCAGGCAAGGGCTTAACTGTGACTCCTGTATGTGTTTAACAGTCACAGACTCCTTCTCCTGGGGGAAAGATATCTTCTTTCTTCTTCTGTTGGGGTATCTAAGTGGTGGATCATGCTTGCCAAGGCTCTAAGTGGAAAAGAGAGAAGTGGACAGGGAGGTTTGTGTGGCCAAGGATGAGCTGGAGGCCGAGACAACACCTGCTGTTTGTCAAGGCTCGTTGCTTTGGTTTGGTGGGTTTTGAATATCTCCAGAGGGAGACTCCACAACCCCCCCCGGGTAGGTTGTTTATTTCACCTCTCCTCAGCCCCTGGAAGGAGATGCAGCACTGAAATCAAGACAGGGTATTGTCAAGTATCATGCTCCTTGCATAGGGCAGCTGAAGAAGTCTAGCATCTGAGAGTCATTGATCAGTAAATTAAATTTTAACAACCTCGAGGCTGCACCCAGGCCAGCCCTGCTCCCCTAATATACATCATTTGGCCCTGCAAATCTGAAGCAGATGTTCTCTGTCTGACCTTGGCTTTTATGGAGCAGAGGCGATTGCAAAGGCAGCTGCTCAGCTTCGTCTGCTTGCTTGGCTGCCAGAAATGGCAGCATTGCTCTCGCAGCACACTTCACACTGCCCTTGCTCCCTGAGCTGCAGAGCAGGCACAGCAACGTGCAGCAAAGCTGGGCTGGATCCTGCTCAAACAGCTTTGCTCCCTTTAGGCCTTGTTCACCTAGGGCAGGACTGTGACCTCTCGTTGCAGGCTGAGTCCTTGGCCGTTGCCTTGCCTGGACACCAGCTGCCCCCATAACGTGGCTGGCAGTAGAAGGTGTTTGGTTCCCTGCTACCTTCGCCTGAAGAAAAGTGCAGGGTTTGCCCTTTTCCTGAAGGAGAATGTCAGGGGGTGGAGGGGACCCAAAGAGATCATTGAGTCCAACCCCTGTCTAGAAGTGATGCTTCTTAGGGAATCTGACTTGGCCTAAAACCTCTGAATATGATTTACTGATGTATCTTGACCAGGAAGGATTGGTGGAAAAGCAACTAGATTTGATTTCTGAAATATGT
>VWZI01016968.1:6697-82821 GCA_013396835.1 Psilopogon haemacephalus | reverse complement strand
TATAATATTAAAATGTATTAATATACTACATGTCATACATATACATATATCCATATATATAAAGTGTATATTCTATATTAAAATATACAAGTGTCTATTCAAATATATTTTTATATTTTAGATTTATATATAAATATATGAATAAAGTATATAAATTATAGAACAATGTAAAGTTATATATTTTATACATATTAATACATTATAACATATATATTTAAATGCATATTCATGTATATTTAAATTTAGGTGTGTTTTTCCCTTTTTATTCCAGGACCTGAGGAAATTCAGGAGTTAAATGTTGTTTAATGCCTGCCCAATTGCCTGAAATTTTGAGTGTGAGGAGTTCCTGGAAGCCTTCCAAACTCGTAAGTAGGACCTGCAGACCTTAGGGCCTGTTGCACACTGTTCTTCCATGTGGATTTCTCTGCCAGATCAGCTCTGAAAGAGATTAGAGAGCATTGAGATGAAAGGTGAAGGAGGCTGAAATGCTCAAGAAAATATAAGAGCTTGGAATGTGCAGTTGTGAGGTCAAAACTGCACACAGCTTGAGGGGGGGGTGAGCCAAAACCCAGAAGTTCATTGGTTAAGACTCACTGAAAGGATACCAGTTACAGGACTATCAAAGTCTTGTAATGACAGAAAGAGGGGTAATGGGTTTGAACTGGAAGAGGGGAGATTGACTTCATTTGACCTCAGTAAAATTCAGTGTCTGTTCCGAGGAGGCTCCCATGCTTGATTGTCACAGTAACACTGTGTCTCCTGCCTTGGCTAAGCGTGTGGAGCAGGATCGCTCCAGAGCCAAGAGGGGCAACGCCTTGAGGTGTCAGTACTGAGGGATGGCTGGAGGGTGGAGGATCCTCCTGGAAGGAAGTCCTCTGCAGTTTCTGTCCTGTCAGCCTGCTTGCCACTTCCCCTCTCACCCACCCATCCTGTCATGTCTAGACTGCTGCCCTGCATGGGGCATGCACTCTGAGCTCAGCCCTTTCAAATCAAGGACAGCGCCTGTCGAGGGAATTTGGCTTCAGAACTTGGGTTTAAGGACCCAGAGGTTTTCTAAGCAGTTTGTTTGTATCCTTTGGTTCTCCATGCCTGCATCTCACCAGCTTGAGGCCCCGGGCAGATGAGTGCTTTGGGATGCTGTCACCACCAGCTGGCAGCTGGAAAGCTTTGTGTCTCCTGGAGAAATTTCTCTTATGATTTCAGAACTGGTTTGGTTCTGGCCCCAGGGTGAGGCATGCAGCTCTAAGAAGTTTTATAGGACAGGAATGCCGTGAAAAAACTGAAAGCCAAAAATAACTTCCCCTACTCCCCCACTCTTTTCACCTCCTGCCTTCCAAGCCAATATTCACTCAGGGCATGGAAAAGAAGGGAGAGCCATGTGAAGACTGTCAGAAAGAGCTTTGGCTGCAAAACTTTGGGCTGCAGCATCTGTTTGACAGCAGAAGTCTGAAAAATTTAATCCATAATAAAAGCATTGCCCAAATGCTGTGTTTGACAGAGCTGCAACTCCTCCTGACAACCACTTTTGGGGTATTTTATCAGCTGTAATCAGCACTAGGATGTGTTTATTTTAGGATAGCATCATCCTAAACGCAGCAAGCACTCTCTACAGGGATGAAGTTCCCCACCTCTCTTGCCCAGGAGATGGAGCCAGAAGATAGAATGTTGCTGGCGTCTTTAAAAAGTCTGCTGCAGTGGCTTGAAAAATTAATGAGAGCTAAAGTACAGCAGTCCTGGGGGGATTAAAAAAAGAACACACAGAGAGACACGCTGAGAGAAATGTCCACTCTCCATAGAATCATAGACAGGTTTGGCTTGCAAGGGTACTTCAAAGGTCATCTACTTGAAGCTCCCAAAGTCAGTACAGAATCACAGAACCTTAGAGGTTGGAAGTGACCTCCAGAGGTCATCAAGTCTTACCTGCTTGCCAAGGCAGGCTCACCCAGGGTAGTCCACACAGGAACGCAGCTTTAGCTAGATCAGATTGCCCAGAGCCCTGTCCAAACTCACCTTGAACCCATGTATGTTTTGTGCACACGCTGCTGTGTTGATACCAGGAATTTGCCTGACCCAGGGGCAGGACCTTGGACCGTGGTTGGCCCTGTTGAACCTTGTGAGGTTCACACAAGCCAACTTTTCAAACCTTTCCATGTTCTTCTGCATGGGATTTCATTCCTTATGTGTATTAACTACCCCACTCGGCTCGGTGTCATCAGCAAACTTGCAGAGGGTGCACTTGACACTGACTGTGTCACTGATGAAGATATTAAACAGCACTGGTGCCAGTGCAGCTCCCTCCTGCTGTGGGGAGCCTGGTCCAGTGTTTCACAACCCATCAGGGAAAGAAGTTTCTTCAAATATCCAATCCAAACCTGCCCTAGTGCAACTTGAGGCCATTTCCTCTTGGCCTATCACTTGTTAGTTGGCAGAAAAATGCCAACCTCCCACCTCGCTACAACTGACGTTCAGGTAGTAGTAGAGCGTGAGAAGGTCTCCTCTAAGCCTTCTTTTCTCCAGGCTGAACAAACCCAGTTCCCTCAGTCATTCCTCAGAAGTCTCATGCTCTAGACCATTGGCCAGCTTCATTGCCCTTCTCTGGACACACTCCAGCACCTCAGCTTCTTCCTTGTAGTGAGGAATCTAAAACTGAACACACTGCTCAAGGTGTAGCCTCACCAGTGTTGACTACAAAGAGAAATCACTTCCCTAGTCCTGCTGGCCACCACTATTACTGATACAGGCCAGGATGCTGTTGGCCTGGCTCATGTTTAGCAGAAACTGACTGCCAGTTTGACTCAAAGGATGGTCATCAGCAGTAAACTTTTAACCTGATGTAGTTAGGCCTTGAGTCCATGTGACCAATACGACCATAGATTTTTCTTCCCCTCTAACAAATAAATAAATAAATAAACAAGAGAAGAATCCTTTTATTTTCAAAGTTTGATCAATCCATGAAAGAAAGAGCAGCACATTTCTGCAAAGCCCAAAATAACTCTTACAGCTCATTCTGCATGTAGATTTTTCTCACCAGAAAGGAAGTGCCTGGTAAAGAGAAGAAACCAGGAAGGGAGCCAGGACCTACTGTGGCCAGCACAGTTCTGCTGGCTGGCCACCTTGAGAGACAACATCACAACCTTCGCACTTCTCCTTCCATTATTGCTCTCCTTAGAATGACTGAACACCCACAGAAGGACATCTTGGCATCCCTGCCGGATCCTATTGCCAGGGCTGCCCCTGGGTATTTGGATTTTTCATTCACAGGTCTGATGGAGCAAAAAAAATAATAATCCCTCCAAGCTCTCCACTGGGGCACCTTTCCGTTACGCCTGGGAGGAAATCAGGGTTGTCTTCCAGTGAGTTCCAGTCCACAAATGGTTTTATTGTTACGATACGACGAAGCAATTTTTATTTGGTGCACTTGGTGGTGCTCAGAAGGTTGCTTTTCACAGTATAGAATGGATGTGACAGTGTTTGTCATGGAAGCACTCGGCGAGGGTAGGTTGCAGCTTCCCCGGGTTGCGCCGCGTCCGGCAGGTCCACGGCAAACCGCGCCGGCAAACCGCGCCGTGCCGGTTCCTTCGCGGCCATCAACTAATCATCCATAGAATAAACAGCAGCTGACTACAAGAGAGAGAGAATGTCACAGAATGGTAGAGGAGGGTCAAACTTTTCCCATTTGGTGTAAAAAGGCAGGGTGGGAGGGGGGGGGGGGAAAGAAAATGTCTACTTCTGAAATGACTTTGCCACGTGTGCTTTATTTGACGTCATTACTGAATTAAAACTACACAGTATACCCCCTTTTAACATACCCTACTCACTCANAAAAATGGGTTGTTTTCTTGAGCTTTGCGTTTGGGGACCTCAAAAAAAAACAAACAACAAACCCCAAAACCCGTCTCAGATGTAAAAAAAAAAATGTGGCTTGGAAGATGTAAACATTTTCATATACCTGAAACATTGGAAGAGGAAGATCAGCTAACAGGAAAAAAAACAAACAAACAACAAGCAGACAGAAAAAAACACCGCCCAAAGAAGACCCCCAAACAAACAACAGTTGCCTTAACTCAAGGAAACAGGAACAAGCGCAGGGAGAAGCAGACACTACTCAGTCTTTAAAGGGTTCTAAGAAATGAAGTAGCTCCTTAGGTGGTTGAATTCACTTTTCTTTTCTCATCTAAATGGAAAGCAGGGACTTGGAAGAGGATGGCCCAGCAGAACGCCCCACCAATTCACCAGCACTGTTTTCTAGCCATCCGTTAACCTCGACGAAGCATCAAGTTTCAGTTGCTTGTTTTGATTTTTTTCTTTTTGTTTTTTTTTTTATTTTTCCTGAGAAAAGTCATTGCTATTTGGTGGAAATTTCTCCTGTAACTGTACAAATAAGGCATTGAAAGAGATTGTTACTTGGTTTCTTTTTGCTGACAGAGGCTCGTCCACAGTGTCCTTTGTACATCAAGACCTCTGTTTTTTTTCTACGAATGGGTATGGCTAGGATGTCTTCAGTTCCCACTGCAGCCCTGGCTCTGCGGTGTCCTGAAGGTTAGTCAGGGTCCCCTTACTGTAGCTTGTCAGTCAGTGATGTACAACAGCATATTGCACAATCCAACCTGTATGGCTCCACCAAGGGTGTCAGAAGGTACCCTGGAGTCGCCTGGGGGTTCTCTCCTTTTCTTTTCCTCTTTGTCAGGATGGCCTGGAAAACTCCTGTAGCCAGGCAAAGATGCAGACTCCTCCTGGATTGAATTACAAAGCAGTCCCCGGGTCATAGAGGAGTGGCACATTAAAAAAAAAGAAAGAAAAAAAAAAAAACAACCAACCAATCACCCAACCTTTGTCACTGTTGATCCTTAACTTGAAAGGCAGCACGGATTCCTAAGGCCAGAGCTTCCAGGATTCCTTCAGTGAAAAATCATTTTGCTACCTAACTATAAAAGGCTTAGCTCTTAAGAGAATATTGTGCTTTGTTTGTTTGTTTGGGTTTATTTTTTTTGCTTTTCCTTTAAAATTCAGATGAAATCAACTGGATTCGCAGTGCCACACCAAAGAGATCAATTCGTTTTTTCCCTAGTCCACTTGATCATCGTCTCTGGTGAGCGATACAGGAATATTAGTTTGGCATAAAGGTCTTCTTCTAGTTCCAGTTCTCCAGTCTCTCGCACTAAGAAAATGTCAGTGCACAGCTTCAGGATTCGGTCGACGTTGGGTAGCTCCTCAAACATGATGGAGTGAGAGATCCCGCTGAAAAACTCACGGACAAACTTGCCTATCACCAGGACGACGGAGGCGTACAGTCCCATGATGCTGAGAAGAGAGAAAGGAAAGAGTTCAAACCATGCCTCAGTCTCCTCCTCTCCAAGCTAGAGTCCCAGCTCTCTCAGTCTCTCCTCATAAGGAAGATGTTCCACAACCTTCATCCATTTTGTGGTTCTGCACTGGACTTTTCCAAGGAGTTCCCTGAGGTCTTTCCTGAACTCAGGGGCCCTGAACTGGACGCAGTATTCCAGATATAGCCTCACAAGGGCAGAGCAGATGGGGAGGAGAACCTCTCTTGACTTACTAACCATAGCACTTTTAATACAGCCCAGCATGGCATTGGCCTTTTTGGCCACAAGAGCACATTGCTGGCTCGTGGTCAGTCTTCCATTCACTAGCACCCCCCAGGTGAATTTGAAAATCTCCCAAGACTCCTTTTCAAAATGCAGTGTTCAAATGCTACAAATAACAGTCCCCCTGCCCCAACCCAGCAAACAAAGTCTACAAAGTCTCTACTTCTATTTTATCTCCATCATTTTAGTTTTATGTGAAGATTTCTGCTTACCCATAGCCAGCCAAGAATCCAAGGCTTGGTGGACTGACTTTATCACTGAATATGAAGAGCTCGAGACTCTCCTCCGATGTTTTGTATCTTTTCCCAAGCTGATTCAAAACCCACCACTCACGGATTCCCTCTTCAGACACATTTTTGACCAGTGAAAGAGTAATGTTTTCCCATCTGCAGTCTATTGAAGGAAAAAAAAAAAGAAGAAGAAATGTTGATATACATATATATATATATGTATACAAAGAATTGCAAAAGTAAAACTGTTTAGAGTTAGAAATTTCAAACATCTTGCATGGTAAAATGGCAAACTTAACCCTAACCTGCATTTGACATTATCTGTCTTCCAAAGTATAATATCTACACTGCTGTGGTTTTCCTTCTCCAAATATTATCTGGACATGCATTAAATTAAAAAAAAAAAAATGCTCTCTTATCACCTACTTTTTCCTCTGCACAGCTGCCAAATCATTTAGATGTTTTCAGGCAGCAGTTCAATGGCAGTCAGCACATGTCCATAAAGAAACACATTTAACCTTGAGAGAGAGTGGTCAGCTTCTACGTGGCAAATTGAAACTATCACTGTAAATAATTTAGACTAAGAATTGAATAGATAGAAAGAAGAAACTTCTTTAAGAGTGGTGAAACGCTGAACCACATTGCCCAAAGAGGTGGCAGAGGTTCTTTGAACCCAGCAGGATTTTCACAGGCATGTATGTGCACATCTGTGGGTCTGTGAGTACCTCTATGCATTCTGAAATGAAATGATTTTATAGAATCACAGGATGGTGTGGATTGGAAGGGACCTCTGGCAAAGGAGAGTCATGCACAGCAGGTTGCCCAGGATCATAATGCCAAGGTGGGTTTAGGAATCTCTCCAGGACACCCTACAACCTCTGTGGGCAACTTGGTTCAGTGCTCTGCTACTCCTCACAGCAAAGAAGATTTTTCCTCATGTTCATATGGAATCTCCTGGGTTCTAGTTTGTCTCCATTGTCCCTTCTGCTATCACTGGGCACCACTGAATAAAGTCTGAGCCCATCCTCTTGCCCTTCACACTTACTGATCAGTATTGGTAAGATCCCCTCTCAGTCTTCTCCAACAGCCTTTCTACACTAGATTATTTGTAACTAATAAGAAAGGAATAAAAGGGAAAAAAAAATGTAGTGCTAATATTTAGGTTGAGAAGCTACACTGGCAGATGTGCAGAACCACTGATGGCTTGTGGTAAGGCAGCAGGAAGATGCAGAGGAGTGAAAATTATTGTCACTTCCTCAGAAAACAAGGAAAAGCAGACCTGAAGGAAAGGGACTGGATTTAATTCTTGGAGTCCTTGCTGTTAAATACAAAGCTCAGAAACTTCCAGATGCATTTTCTGCCTTGTGCTTGTAGACACCAACTAGAAGCCATTTGAAGTGCATTTCAGGCTGTGGTGCCCATAAGAGCTCAGCAAATGTGCAAGTGTGGGTGCTGCTTTGCCCTTGTCTCAAGCACCCTGTTCTTTCTGTGGTCAGGACACATACCTGTCAATAGCTGCTTTATGGGTTTTGCTAGAGAATCACTGGGAGCCTTGATGTAGTAGGGATACACTTCCTCTAACGTGCTGGAAAAAAGGAGAAAGCAAATATTTCATATTTTTATACCTCTACAATAACTTAGAAGTGCCTCACAGGGCCATACCCAGCTCTCAGTCATTCCTGGCTTAGGCTGGGATTTTACAGTGTCCAGGTGTCCCATCTGAAAGGCAGCAGGATTTCTTAGCTCTGCTCTGTCAGTAGTTCAGCAGGGAGCTCTGTCCATAATGTCACCATTGGCAGGCCATGAATCCCACACACCTGGGCCATGTGTGTTCCTGAGGAATGTGGGCTGCACGTTTTTAACAAAGCTGCCTTTATACAAGCAGCACAAAGGCAGGCAACACATCACCAGCAGTAAACAAGCTAGAAAAATAGGCAGCTAGAAAAAGGAGGGGTGAGAACAGCTATCACTTCAGAATTGCAAGGTGCTTTGATAATAGCACCTGAAAGGAGTGAGAATTTTTGCCAGAATCTTTCACTGGGAAATATTTTCCTGGCTTGGAGGAGGGTATCAAACTCCAAAAGAAAGATATTTGTAAAAGATAATCCACTGGAGTCAAAATTAGATCACTTTAAGTGGAATAAATCACTAGCATCTGGAGAGATGCGTTTCACTTTTGTCAAGGGTTAGGGCTTGGCCTCCATCAAACCCTCTTCCTCCTCAAAGGAGAAGAGAAAGTGAAGAAGAGAACCCCAGGGACTGGAAAAGAAAACCAAACCAGCTTTACTGACTGAACAATTTCTGGAAAGAGGAGCTCTCAGAGAAGTGTTGCCACATTTTGTGACTGTGACTTTGTCACTTTGTGATTTTGTCACCAGGCTAAGGAAGAATAGAGTGGGCCAGTTAATTTAAACTCTCTGCTGATCACTCCAGCAGACTTAAACATCACTAAGCTCAGCAGCTAGGTTCTCCCAGCAGAGATGGTGGCAGAAAGCTCCCTGCTGATGTAGTCACAGAATCACAGAACATTAGGGGCTGGAAGGGACCTCAAAAGCTCATCCAGTCCAACCCCCCTGCAGAGCAGGATCACCTAGACCAGATCACACAGGAAGGAATCCAGGCAGGTGTTAAGAGGGAGACTCCACAACCCCCTTGGGCAGCCTCTTCCAGTGTTCTGTCACACTCACAGGGGAAAAAATCCTCCTCATGTTTTAAATGAAACTTTCTGTGCCTTAGTTTCCATCCACTGTCCCTTGTCCTGTCATTGGGCATCACCCAGCAGAGTGGATCAGTGTGTGTGGGTGCAAAAAAAGGGCTGTGCATGGGAAAGATAAATTTCATTTCCAGGTATTAACAGGTAGGAACCTGTCAGAGGTTCTACTGTCCAATTTGCCTCAGTGTTAACTTTTCAACTCTGGTGGCCAGAAATAGATCAAGTGGCCTTCAGGGGTGATATGCTGCCTTAGCACTATTTAGAGGCTGCTGCTGGAAAGTAATCCCCAGTGAGGAGGTGGGAGAGGAAGAGCCAAACTCCTTTCAAACCCAAAAGGAAGCATCACTGCTGTTAATGCCATAAGGCTCTAGCCATAGAGTGATGTTTGCTGTCCATATGAACCCTGCAAATTTCCATTTCAGGAAATGATCTGATGTCAGAAACGAGTGCAGATGTTACCTCCTGGCCACACTGATTTAATGCTTCCTCGCCATCGCCACTCTGATACTATTCAAGAAAAACAATGAGAAATACAGTCTGGATGGTTACTCAGAACCAAAAAAAGTCATCAGCACAACACCCTCGGATCAAGCTGAACTGAAGGAACTCAAAGGAGACTGAAGCTGTGAGTATACTATAAGGAACTTATCTAATAAATCAAAGTAAAGTGACTAATAGCTTCTCCATGCTTGCTGATGGTGCTCATGCTCTCCTCAATCTACAATTATAAGCTTTTACTGTTATGTGATTTCAGTGCTGTTGGCTTCTGTGAACAAGGCTCCAGAGTTATTAGAGGGGGAGGGATGGGCAGCTAAACGATCACATTGCACAATCCTGGCCTCCTTAGGTAATCAAGGTGAAAAAGGGAAGGTTTGCCTGTGAACAGGCAAAGAAAATAACTTACACCTTTTCCAGCTGCTCCTTTCCAGACATCATTGTAGCAATATCTTTTCTGGTGTTCTTTGGGAGGACAAAGGTAAGTTTATCTGATGCTATTTCTGCTTTGGCACCAAGGGTGAGATTTCTGTGGCAAGTAAAAAGGAAGACAAATTGTCAACCTGCAGTGAGAGCGTGACCCAAACTCTCATCTGCTGAATGCTGGAACTAATTGTCTAAGTAGTCCAACTGCACTGATTCTGGCTACCCAGGGCTTTGCTAAGACAAACATCATACAATCATTGAGTGGTTTAGGTTGGAAGGGACCTCAGTGATCATCTAATTCCAGCCCCCTGCCATAGGCAGGGACACCTCCCACTAGAAAAGGTTGCTCAAGGCCTCATCCAGCCTGGCCCTGAACACCTCCAGGGAGAGAGTAGCCACAACCTCCCTGGGCAGCCTGTGGCAATATTTCACCACCCCCACTGGAAAGAACTTCTTCCTAAAATCCAGTTTAAATCTCTCCTCTGCCAGTTTAAACCCATTCCTCCTCATCCTGTCGTTACTAGACCTTGTAAATCATCCCTCTCCAACCCTCCTGTAGTCCCCCTCCAGATACTGGAAGGCTACTTCAAGGTCTCCTTGAAACCTTCTCTTCTCCAGACCAAGTTGTAAAGGTCTTTGATTCCCATGGAGTGATGACCTAACTCCACCTCAAACCAGTAAATCTACAGGGATTCCAGCTGGTACAGGGCAGCCAACAAACCACCTTGCTGACTTTACATTCTAGCCTGTCTCTTGCAAAAGCTTCACTGTGAAGTCATTACTTGAAGTAACTGAAGTCAGTTCACTGAGGCCAAAGGAACCACAAGTAAAGAGGCAAAAGTCCCCACAAAAAGGGCATGTGCCATTGTTGTGCTATTTGCATAACAAACTCTGAGTATGTGTGCACTAAAAAATCATTTGTGTCAGTTCCAGACTCCCTTAACAGCAGGACCAAACACTTCTGGTCATAGTCCCCTCAGAGTTTTTTCTGCTTTAACTAGGTTTAAGTATTAATTTCCCATAAATGATAATGAGTCTGTTGTTTGGGGCAGTTTATCTGAACATCCCCATCCAAATCTGGCTAAAATGTTCCTGCTTTCCTCTCCTTTCCCTCAAGTCCCATTGAAAACTCCACCCTGCCTTTTTAAATACTGTACTTGGAAGTGGCTACACTTCTCTTTTCATTTTTGGAGACCTGCAGGCAACAAATGTTTTCTTGGGTTACAAAAGTCACCTCTCTGCCTCTCCCCTTCCCACTTTCAGGGCATGTCTTTTTTTTTGCTATGCAGTACAACAGAATTCTCTGTAAAGTTAACAAAAAATGTAGTGTGGAACTGTTCTGGGGAGAGAAAATTTGGCAAATGATCCATCAAACTCCTAACAGCCATGTTAGTTACCTTTGAATGCTCCAGGAAAGAACCACTGTGAACTCAGCTGAAAAATCCAGCAGTCCCTGTATCATTTTCTCTCTGCTGGGGGGGCTGATGGTCCATAAAGAGTTTGAATTTCCCTCCAGATCTGCTAGAGTTATGTCTTCTTTTCCATAGCCCTCTAGAAACTGCAAAGCAGCCTGTAGGTGCAAGAAGAGGACAAGAAAATTTAAGTGCAGTGATATTCACAAGACACAAATTTCCACACAGGCAGATCTGTGACTGTTGGACTGATTGTAAGTGCAGGGGTTTGCTTTGCACTGATTGCACCTTCTGTGTTCAAGTTTGTATCCCTTGTTCCTTGTCTTACTGCTGTGCACCACTGAAAAGAGATTGGCCCCAGGCACTTGACGCTCACTCAGGTGACAGAACACTGAGGGCTGCTTCCTTCCATGGTTTCATGCAGAGATGTTTTGTTTAATGGTAACCACAACCCAGCCCCATCCTGACAAATGATTTCTCAAACCTTCTTTTATGGGAAACATCTTCCTCCTGCTGGTCACTTACAGCTACACAACCCAAACCCACAGTAGGCCTTCATGGAAACATTCACACCTTGTTTAAGTAATGAGGTATTCCAGATGTCACTTACAGTGTTACCCCTATAGCTTCCCAGAAAGGCATTGAAACCAGTCTGATTCAAATCCTTGAGCTGACTCTGCTGAGCACTCATTGTAAAAATAGGCTGGGAAAGAAAAGAACATACACATGTCACATTTAGGACACACACAGAGCACCCTGCACATCACCACCCAACAGAATCAGGGCAGTCAGTCCAAAGGAGAATGTTATAATCTTACTCCACTCTGAAGCAAGCTGCCCCAACTTTTCTCTTTACCATGTGGGCAGCTGAACATGCAGGATAATTTATTCAGATTTTGCTGCCAGCAGGTTCTGGCTTTAACTTGCAAATTAGGAGAATTTTTTACATCAGTGATAAGCTAAAATCATAAGATCATTGAAGTTGGAAATGACCTCTAAGATCATCAAGTCCAACTATCAACCCAACAGCAGCACAAGGAAATACCATGCAAACCCAATTTGCTTTTTGTCCTTCTTTTTTTTTTTTTACCTGATAACCTCCTAGAGTTATTGTGATTGATACATCTAGAGGCTTGTTGGTGATGCCTGCAACAGATTTGATTAAAGACATGAAGAGCAGTGGGAACCAGACAATACAAATCAGCAAGACGATAATCATGCCACCCATTCCATACTTCACAACTTTCTTTTTCTTCTGGCCTCTTGGTTGGGGATATCTCTGCAAAAGCAAACAGCAACATGGTAATGTCTCTTCTGTCTGAGGTATGCTTGGTGTGATGTGCTGGGTGAATACACAATCAGAGAATCACAGGATGGGTAGGTGTTGGAAGGGACCTCTGGAGGTCATCCAGTCCACTCCACTCTGCTAAAGCAGCATCACCCAGAGCAGGTTGCCCAGGATTGCAATGTCCAGGTGGGCTTTAAAAGTCTCAAGAGAAGGAGACACCACAACCTCTCTGGCCAGCCTGTTCCAGTGTTCTGACATCCTCAAAGTAAGTTTTTTACAGATCTTTTTCTTAAGTTCAAATCAAAATAATAATGATTTTAAGACTTCTCATCTCCTGTGGTAATTTTCTACTCACTGTCAGCCCAGACATTCTGAGTTGTTTGCTTTTATTTAGCTAAAGCTGCACAGACACTGAATTTCTGGTGCCAACACAGAGAACTGCCAAATGAACCTGTGTCAAATGTGTGTCTGGTGAGAAAAATATTGCAAACCTCCATGGCTCTAAACCTTCCCAAACATAAAGGGGGAAATTGGGCAGGGTAAATCGAATATCTTCATCTGAATGAGTGCAAGTGTGAACTCACAGGAATAAACAGTCACAGCAGCATAATCATTTGTTTAAAAAATGTTATTTGGGAGTGACCCATTTTGTTGTATTTATCCTTCCAATAAGTTTTCTCTCAAAGCTCCCTAAGGCAGAATTCCTCTCGTACAGACTGAAATGCCACACACTGCGTTTTAGAGAGAGAAAAAAATAATAAAATAGTTTGTCAGCAACTGCCGTAGACAACCAGTAGGACTGCCTGAACAAAAAATCACTGCCTCCACATTCGTTTAACACCTCACACAGAGTTATTTCTGAGTTGTTCACAGGCTTAACCCCATCTGTTCCTGGCAAATCCCCTCCAACTGCATCTGAATAATGTTTGAAAAGTATAACAGCAAAGCCCCTTTGGGTCTCAGAAGCTAGAAGAGGGAAGGATGTTGCATCAGCAGCATCAAGACTTCAGCAACAGAAACAAAACTTCAAAGTAGATCACATAACAGAACAAAATCACAGGGTATGGGACCTTTAGAGATCTAGTCCAGCACTTCTGCTAAGGAAGGGTCAGTCACAGCAGGTCACTCAGGATCAAAATGTCCACATCAGAATTCAGAGTCCAGTGAAGGAGACCCCACAACATCTCTGGGCAGCCTGCTCCAGGGCTTCAGCACCCCCACAGGAACGTTTTTCCTTCTGCTTAGTTGAAACCTTCTGCATTGCACTTTGTGCCCATTGCCTCTTTCTTATCTCTGGACACCACTGAATGGAGTCTGGCCCCATCCGTTTGCCCCCCAGCCTTTAGATATTAATAGGCATTGATAAGATCCTCTCTTAGTCTGCTCTCCTCCAGGCTAAGTAACTTCAGGTCTCTCAGCCTTTCCTCATCAGAGAGATGCTCCACTCCCCTCAGCATCTTCATAGCCCTCCTCTGGACTCCCTCCAGTAGTTCTCTGTTTCTCTTGTACTGGTGAGCCCAGAGCTGGACTCAGTACTCCAGATGTGGCCTCTCACTAGGACAAAGCTGATGGAGAGGGCTGCTCTGCCTTGTCCATAATTCACATCCTGTCTTATTAGCCTCATGACTGAATACTATAATAGCTTCACCATCCCGTAAAATGCATTCACCATCCTGTAAACAACATCACTGTGGCTTATTTTGGTGTATTCTCCTATGGGATTTAACTCCACCCAGAGCTTTAAGCCCCTGTGCTGCACACACACTGCATGGGCAAAATAAGGATGCACTGCATTGTGCTGCACCTCAAACACACACCAGGAATTTGGCTTTCAGGAAATTGTGCTTGCTTTGCAGCACGAATCCATAAAGCCCTAGGAGAATATCACATTTGCAGTACAGTGCTATATTTGAAACAAATCAGTTAGTTCTAAAAAGCAGTGTATCAAGTCATTTGTCTTGCACTACAGAATACTCTTTTCATTAAACTAGCCTATCAAGATCACCAGGGATGCATTATTTTCTTTGCCTGAGATTAGTTCAGGCACTCCTAATGATGTAACAGAACAGCTCAGAAAGCCTCTAGCAGGCCAAATACTCTCACTCAGTGTGAGAGAGAGACATTGAGAATCAAAGTCCTTTGAACAACACTCATAAAGCCATGGGCTGTTACTTTTCTACATGGCATTGGCATACACACACACACTCCAGAAGAGAACTGGAAGTCTTTCCACCTCACATCTATGTTACAATTAATGCAAGAGTGATCTTGTGGTAGCATAAAAACAGGCAGTGAGGTGGGCAATGAAAGTATCACAGAATCACAGAATGTCAGGGGCTGGAAGGGACCTCAAAAGCTCATCCAGTCCAACCCCCCTACCAGATCACATAGGGATACGTCCAGGTGGGTTTTGAATATCTCCAGAGAGGGAGACTCCACAACCACCCTGGGCAGCCTGTTCCAGTGTTCTGCAAATCTCACAGGGAAAAAAAAATATCCTCATGTTTCCATGGAACTTCTTATGCCTCAGCTTCTACCCACTGTCCCTTGTCCTGTCACTGGGCATCACCCAGCAGAGCCTGGCTCCAGCCTCCTGGCACTCACCCTGCACATCTTTATAAATATGATGAGGTCACCTCTCAGTCTCCTTTTCTTCAAGCAGCAGAGCCCCAGCGCCCTCAGGCTCTGCTCATCAGAGAGATGTTCCATTCCCTTCTTCATCTTTGTGGCTTTGTGCTGGACTCTCTCAAGCAGTTCTATGTCCCTCTTGAACTGGGGGGCCCAGAACTGGACGCAGTACTCCAGATGTGGACTTAACCAGGGCAGAGTAGAGGGGCAGGAGAACCTCTCTCGACCTACTAGCCACAGCCTTTCTAATACACCCCAGAATGGCATTGGCCCTTCTGGCCACCAGTGCACATTCCTGGTTCATGGTCTATCTCCCATCCACTAGGACCCTCATATCCTTTTGCACTTTGCTGCCTTCCAACTGGTCAGTCCCCAACCTATCCTGATCCCTGAGGTTGTTCTTTCCCAGGTGCCAGACTCTATACTTTGCCTTGTTGAATCTTCCTGCGTAACCCTCCAGCCTGTCCAAGTCTCACTGAATGGCAACACAGCCTTCTGGTGTGGCAGTTTGGTGTCTGGTGCAGCCATTGGGCAGTGAAAGTAGAACTGATCATTATTTCTCTGCCTCCTGAAACCTCCACTGACTCTCCACTCACAGCAGACGTGGAAGTCAGACAGCAAAAAAAAACCCAAAGCCTACGCACAAGATTTGTGTGCACTTCATCTCTGAGTTAATCTAAGTGACATACTTGGAAAGTAGCTGCCATTAAGAGACAGGATTATAATAAAAGCAGAAACACATCAGTAACACTTCAAAACGCAGCTGTTTCGTTGCAGATGTCCAATTTCTGACCGGTTGGGTCACCCTTACAAGAATGCTTTAATTTCTTTCTCACCGTTGGCAAAACAAGCAAGCATATGGTTGCAATCTTTGGAGAGGTTATAAGGGATCCAGAAATTTGCAAGTTTAATTTCAGCTGAAGCTTAAAATGATTTAGAGAGGCTGACATTTCAGTCAGACTAATGGTGGGTTTATCTGGCCACTAGTTTGGTTCTGGATGTGCAGGGATGCTCCTGAGATAAAGGAGCCAAGCTGAGCTCACTCTCTGGTGACATGAACCAGGTGTCCCTGGGTCTCAGAGCACAGAGGCACAAGCCCTTCCTTCTCCTGAACTTTCATTCCTGCTAGTTTCCCTGCTACTGCAGATTACTCATTTGCCTGTTATGGATAAAGAGACCCAGTGTGAATATCAGGACCTTCAGCCCCAGTCTTGAAACTCAGTTAAAGGGTTAAGCCCTCCTGAGGGGTGGTCAGAACTCGATTCCCAGGTCATCCTGACTCCTTCCTGGGGGTGTAGTGTTTAGCCCATTCCCCCTTCCTGCCTGGACTCCCTATAAAAGCAGGGAGACTTCATGTTTCTTCTCTCTTGCTCTTCGCTCTCCACCTCACCACCTGGCATCCTGCTTCCCTGCTATTACTGCAGCAAACACCTGTGGGGACCAACCGCCTCTGGGATTTTTCTTCATCCGCCATCATCTATCATCCATCACAATCTGTCTCCATCCACTTGGCATCCATCTGCATCCTAACTGGATGCATACAGATTTTGTATTTTGCTTCCCTTCCCTATATTTTTTGTAACTCCCCGTACCTAAAATACTCTCTCTTTATAGTTAAAGTTTTCTTTGAACTTCCAAATCAAATCAAGGCTATTTCTTTGGGCTTTTGGGCTCTGGGGAGCTGGCTAAAACCAATAGATATACTCAGGCATGCAGTTAAGCTAGCAGTGGAGATGACAGCAATCAGGCACAAAAAAGAAGCCGTTCTGGCACTTGCAGCGACTGCCAACTGCCAACTAACATAAAGTACCCAACAGTCTGAATATCTCTGGACATAAACACCAGGTGAATCTTCTAACAAACTGGCTTTATGGTGGATTTCCCACTTATTGAGGGATTCCAGATTGTTTCTGCATGGAGAAGAGGAGGTTTGGATCACTCCTGTGGGGCTTCCTTACTTTTTCTGACTCTCGCCAGCACTTCAGGATGAATATATGAGCATAGATATCTTCAACACAGATCCAGCTGGAAAGACTGAGAGTGGTATCAGTCCAAACCCAGTCCATTACTGCTCTCAGCTCTGTCAAAAATGGAACCAGGCGGAACCTAAAGGGAGACCACAGCAGATAACTGGTCATAAATGGGGTGATCACATTAAATGAGCACAGTAAGTGTATATGACGAGGGAGAGAATTAAGCCAAAAGACAGTGTAAGGAGGAATTTTGGAAAGAGAAACATAATCACATCCTAAGATTGCACAGCTAGTTTTGGGAGTGGTGTCTTTTGCCCCAGCTCATGTTTCTGTAGATCTCCCTGTCAGGTCATAAACAAGCTGTTGCATCGTTAAGCCCAACTATTGTGATTGAAATATTGGTGGAATGGTACAAGAGAGACTTCCTCCCATTTCCAGATTCCAGAATGGAGTTGAGGAACACTCTTTCCACAGGGCGATGGGAATTTGGGTTTTATCTCCTTACACCAAGTGGTGCAGAACTCCTTTGCAGTCCTCAGTTGCATATAGTATGGGGCTGTTACGAATGAAGCAACAGCTGAAGGTTGGCTAACAAAAAACCCACATGCACATGTAGCAGCTGTTCAAAGTGCATCATTCCCTTCACTAGTCCCACACTTTTCTACCTGGCCAGGTCACAAAGACTGTTTCACATTAAAAAAAGCTTTGGTCTGTGTCTTTTCCTGCTGGAATGCAGCAAGTCCCTACTGGAAATATTGGGGAAAGGCTGAAATTATTGCAGATTTCTGTGGCATATGTTCAGGTTTTCAGCTGTCTTAGCCACAACATTATGGTAACAGCATAAGTGTTGGATGGAGTAGAATCATAGAATGGTTTAGGTTGGAAGTGACCTCAAAGATCATCTAGTTCCAACCCCCCACCATAGGCAGGGACACCTCTCACTAGAACAGGTCACTCAAGACCTTCAAGTATGTACCCTTCACTCCACTTCTCACACTGTGCATGCTACTTGCACTAACATTCCTAACTCCTGAAGAGCTTCCAAAGTGCAGCACTTCTCAAAAAGACACACCAAGGAACAATGTTTTGATGCATAGCTCTTATTTCTCATGTGCATTGTCTTTCATTTTTATTCTTCTCACTTGCTCAGGTAGAGTCTGCAGACCTGCTCCAAAGATCATTTTAGGATTTGATACCTCACTTTATCTTTTAGGACTGCAGAGCCAACCACAGAATCATAGAATCACAGAATGTTTTGGGTTGGAAGGGACCTTCAAGGGCCATCTAGTTCAACCCCCTTGCAGTGAGATCTTCACTAAATCATTTTGCTCAGAGCCCCAAATCACCTGACCTGGAATGTTTCCAGGGATGAGGCTTATACTATTTCTCTGGGCAACCAGGGCTAGTGTTGCACCACCCTCAGGACAAAAATTTTCTTCTCTCTAGTTTAAATTTCCCCTCTTTTAAGTTTAAAACCATCATCCCCTGTCTGGTCATAACAGATGCTGCTGAAAAATCTGTCCCCTTATTTCTTAGAGGCCTCTTTAAATATTGAAAGGCTGCTGTAAGGTCTCCTTGAGGCTTTCTCTTCTCCAGGCTGAACAACGCCAACTGTCTCAGCCTACCACCTGTTTTCTAGCACTATGTGTAGCTCCTACCTTTGTCCCCAGGGGTGATTTCCTAGAAGTATGTCTCTTCCACAGGGGCCTGAGTAGCTGACCAGTATGTCAGGCTTCTGGATTCTGATTTTTCTGAAACCTGCATTCCTGAAATTGAATTTTTTTGTGGGCTAGAGAAGACATATGGCATATACAGTGTGTGCTCTTACTGAGTTTACTGCCAGCAGACTGTGAAGAGAAGCCATGACTAAGCCCAGCACCTCGTGATAAAGAGAACTTTATTTCACATGAGACAGGAGGAGGGCAGCAGGGTCTGGACTTACCCTTGAAATAAGAACAGGTTGACATAGTTATAGCTTTTGGTGAGGAAGTTGCCAAGAACACGAGTTGGATATCCGCAGCGGATCTGATAGGCTGATAAGCCAAAATAAACACATTTCACAAAATACCAGAGCTGGGCAACTGTGTTTTGGCTGAATTTCCTGTAATGGAAAAGACAGATAAAGGGAAATGATGAGCTTTGTGTCTCTGCACCACTAAATTAGCTTGAAATGTTTTATGCTCCTGGAAGTTTCCCTTTCCTGAGATCTTATTAAAATTCCTTGGTTTTCTGACCCCGCTGCAGGGCTAAAACAGAATCTGAAAGGCATTGGATAAGAAAAACCTATAAAAAGACATCTTTTTGTCACCTCAGGGTCATAGGGAAGGTTTTCTAAGTAGTGAGGGTTGTGGGGCAGTAGCCTTGCCGCCTAGCACAGGCCAGTCTGCCCTAAGTCCCCATGAAGGCACATCCCTTTGTGAGCCCTTGCACAGGGCTGGTGCCTGGGCTAAATCCAGGCAGCTTGAATGACTATTTGTGTTCCTGGGGGCACCTCCAAGGTCCTGAACCTAATCTACATTGGACTAACCTCTGAAGATCATAGTTTTTCACCCTTCCCTGCTTGCATCGTATCTAATTACATCAAATTGTTAAGGGATCTGTCCAGCCGAGTTCTGAGTATCTCTGAAGATGGAGGTCCCATAAATGTCTAGGAAACCTGGTCCAGTTTTCAACCACTGTTACGGTGAAAATATTTTTCTTCCTATCAAAGTGAAATGTGCATTCTTCCCTACTTGGGGCCTCTTGAAAAAGGGCTTAGCTTCTTCTCAGTGCCCTCTTGATAGCTGAAGACAGCTCTTCTGTCTCTCTTCTCCAGATCTGAGTAACTCTTTCCTCAACCTCTCCTCACATGTCATGTCCATCATCCCTCTAACCATCTTGGTGGACAAGTGCCACTTCTGACTGTAGTTCCAGAGCATGGTAGAATTGCAGGAGATGCCTCATGATGGACAGGATTTGTGAGCCAGACCTGATCCAATATTTTCCATCATATCCCACAAAGATATTTTCATTAAAACGTTTTCAGGGGCTTTTAAGACTCAGCCTGACTCAGAAGGAATACAGGAGGTTTCATATGTAGATTTGAGGTCACCAAACGTCATTAAAGCCCAGAAAAAAGCCAATTCCCTCTCAAGTGACAAAAGTTTCCTATCTTGAAAAGTGCATTTTTAGTTCAAGTTAGGGCACAATTCCTGCTGACCTTATGAAAAATAAAACTTCTGATTATGAGAGGAAATGAGACCTTTCAGTCTTTTCTAACACTACTTGTCTGTTTGGGTGAGCACCTCCACATCAGCTCCAGAACCACGTGGCAGGAGCAGGAGAGAAGAACTTTTGCTCTTCAGCAGAGACGTAGGTTTTAGACATTCCTTAGTCTAAGGAGATATAAATCCCCAGTTCACACATTCCAGGGAAGTGCTAAATTATGTTACTCTGAGTTAGATGTTTTTTAACTCAATTCTTCTAAATCAGTTTGTGGAAGTCTTGGGAGTGGGGAACCAAATCAGAGGCCAACATTGTCCCAGCTGTGGGCTTTAATGACTCTGTTACAGACAAGCTCTCTTTTACCTGCTTGCATTTTGGCCCAAGTTGCAAATACTTCTGTACATATATAATTAATCCTTCCTCAAAGTTATGTTGGCCACAGTTATTGCTGTGGAAAGGCACTCCAACATTTCTGCTTAGAAACGAGACCAAGAAGACACTTGAAGACCCCCAGTCCTCAAATATTTATAAACATTGATTAAATCCCCTTAAATCAGTCTTTTTTCTCCAGACTAAGCAGCCTCAGGTCCCTTAGCCTCTCTTCACAGGCTCCAGACCCCTAATCATCCTTGTAGCCCTCTACTGGACCTTCTCCAGCAGATCCCTGTCCCTCTTAAACTGGGGAGCCCAAAACTGAACACAGTACTCAACAAAGTGGAAGAGTACTCTCACAAAGTGGTGGAGCATCATTCTTCTACCCATATTTTGTGATTATAAGGATTGTACCTTTCTGTCACTCCAGGCAAGATAAAGAACATCCAGAAATGTATTCCAAAAACAAGGATGACCTGGAAGATGACCTTTCCCATGACAGTTTTTTTGAGGTACAGTGCTCTGTCTACCACCATGGTGCCAAACTGAATGAGCACCATCACCAAAAATGCTTCTGGGACCTGGTCCTCTGACAACGAAGAGGTGATATCTGCTGCTGCAGAGTGTTTCTGAAAAAGAAAATACAGCAGAGTGGTGGAGGAAGGAGGACACTCACATGATACTTAGCATCTACAGCATGTAAATCCAACTGAGGACGTACCCCAAAAGCCCAAAATCCAAACACAATGATGATGAAGTCCACCGTGTCTGCGAGGAACATCAGCACATAGACATCGGTCACTGCGCTGTAGTCTGGATGGATAAGGTTGTAGAAGAACTGTCTGATGGGCACGTACACCTGGAGAGTCCTAAAACAGCACAGACCATGGTGTCATTTCACAACACTGGAGCTTGCACTGAAGGAAAGAATGGCTGAGTGTGATAGGATTAATGTCTATAATATTTGTATCTATGAATATCCCCTAAATAGATATCTGATAAATATCTAAATAGGTGACAGGATCACAGGATGTTAGAGGTTGGAAGGCACCCAAAGAGATCATCAAGTCCAGAACCAGACAGTCTAGCTCAGGTCATGCAGAAACACATCTACATGGGACTTGAAAGTCTCCAGAGAAGGAGACTTCACAGCCTCTCTGGAGAGTCTGTTCCAGTGGTCTGGGACATTTACAGTAAAGAAGTTCCTCCTTGTGATGAGCTGGAACCTCCTGTGCTGCAGCTTCCATCCATTGCTCCTTGTCCTGTCGCAGGGAGCAAGTGAGATGAGCCTGTACCCCCTTTCAGATATTTATAAACATTGATTCAATCCTCTCTCAGTCTTCTCTAGATTAAGCACTCCCAGGTCCCTCAGCCTCTCCTCACCAGGAAGTGCTCCAGTCCCCTAATCATTCTTGTAGCTCCCTGCTGGACACACTCCAGCAGATCCCTATCCCTCTTAAACTGGGGAGCCCAAAACTGAACAGATGTAGTATCCTGCTCTCTTTAAAATGCTGTTTGGCTGCTTTGCTGCTTGGGACCCCCTGCCCCAAACCGAGACAACTCCTCTCACTGCTCACTTTTTAATCGTAAAGGCCTTGGCTTTGATCATTTGTTCTCGAAACTTTTCCATCAGAAGCTCTTTTCTGGACTTTTGCTTGATGCTTAACACGCTGCTTCCTTTCTGACTGCTGTTTCGTGTACTGGTACTTCCTGGGGAAAAAAACAAAAGGGTTAATGACAAGCTAATTCAAAACAAACTTACATACAGAAACTAGAAAGCAAAGCATCTTGAGCCTTCCATCCCATGTGTGAGTCCCACATTTTACAGGAGATTTGAAATTAATTATTTTGCTTGCTTTTTTTCCCCCCCTCCAATATGATAAAATCTTGAGAGCGTGGAGAAAAGGTTTACCAACTGCCAGTGTGCTGGTTTGAGGCTAATTGGAGTATTTTAATGAGAAAAATGAGATTATAGGCAGTGAAAAGAAAACAATGGTGATGTCCACTTCACTCGTAGGTTTGCTGAGAGGTATACGAGCAAGGACACAAACATAGATAAGACTCATAGATGAGCTCTGCCTGTTGGAGTCTCTCTCCCTGGCTTCTAGCTGGATCTGTGTAATCTAACTAGTCAGTTCTGCTTCTAACTCCCCTTACCAATCCTTCCAATTTACCTTGCACATAAGGCAGATTCTGGGATAAGAAAGGGGCATGGAAAGAAGGTGGAAGGGTGGTTAGGAATCCCTCCTGGGGACTCTGATTTCTGGGAGGGGCATTGTGTTTCTGTATTACTTGATAATTACTGCATATTGCTGGAAATATTTATAATATATTGTAAATATCTGCCTGTATATTGTACTAAGATTCATTCCTTAGCTCCCAAACCATCACAGGCAGACTAAGACTTAATAACTAGGAAAAGAGAAGAGCAGTCATAAAGCCAAGTATTTGATTGATGCAGTCACCTCAATCTGACTTACATTCAGGTTAGAGTAAGCCCTTTGCTTTTTACAAGACACAGAATAGTAAACATTGGAAGGGACACCTGGAGATCATCTAGTCCAACGCTCCTGCTAAATCAGGGTCACCTACAGCAGCTTGTCTGTGATTGCATCCAGGCAGGTTTTGAATCTCTCAGAATCACAGAATTTACCAGGTTGGAAAAGACCTCTGAGATCATTAAGTCCAACTTATCACCTAACATCTAATTAACTAAACCATGGCACTAAGTGCCTCATCCAGTCTCCTTTTAAACACCTCCAGGGATGGTGACTTCACCACCTCCCTAGGCAGCCCCACTAATGCAGAGTAAAGGGGGGAAGTGAACCTCCTTCTACCTGGTAGTCAGACAGGATAGAGAATCCATTTCAATATACCTAATGAAACCTTTTTCTCTCTTCAAGAATCACCAAGTGTAGATATGAAAAATACATATGCTTTGCATTCCCTCCAGCTGGAGATTAGGCTGAACTAGAAATCCTGGATCTCAGCCACACTGAGCATTCCTTTCCCAGCTTTTTGGATAATGTAATTTTAAAAACATAATGAATCACAAAGCATGGCTCTCCATTTGAACTTTAAGAAGGCCTGGAGTATGTTCAAGCATGAAGATACTTTGGTTCATATCCTATTCCCTCACTGAGGAGTAGCAGCATTCAGTAGCCTCTGGGATCTCCACAGTAACTGACACAAGGTTTCAGCAGGATGAGCCTATGGGAAATGAACATTTGCTCTTCAAACCTCAGAAATGCCATGATATTTACCTCTCTTAGATCTGTGTGAGGAGAAGCTGGACCTGTGTGAAAGCTGTGATACGCTGCTAGAGCTCTTCCTCCTGATGGCAGTCTGCTGCTCAGGGAAGTGGACATGGATGGACTCCACTGATGCAGCAAGATTGACAGATTTCAAAGAGGCAGAGGAGTCTCTCCTGCCTCCTGTCAGAGAAAGCTCATCGTCAGTATCCTCTTTATTACTGGAGCTGTCTCCTTTGTCATCTTCATCCCACAATCCATGGCACTGGAGGTAAAAGAAGAGAACATTTCAGCCTCCTATCTCTATCACAGGTGTTGCTAAGCTTGGTTGTGGTTTTACAAGGGACAAGACAAATTCTTTCTGCTGGTATATCATAGATTCAATCACAGAGTTCCTTGAGTTGGAAAAGACTTTTAAGATCATTGAGTTGGTGCTGGTCTCTTCTCACAGGTAATTTGAGACAGAACAAGGAGGAATGGCCTCAAGCTGAGACTGGGGAGGTTTAGATTGGACATTAGGAAAAAGTTTTTCACAGAGAGAGTGGTCAGGGACTAGATTGAGCTGCCCAGGGAGGTGGTGGAGTCACCTGCTCTGGATGTGTTTAAGGGTCATTTGGACATGGTACTTGGGAATATGGTTTAAGGGCAATCTTGTAGAGTAGGGTTCTAGGTTGGACTTGGTGATCCTGAGGGGCTTTGCCAACCTGGATGTTTCTGTGATTCTGTGAGTTGAAATGTTAAGCCAGCACTAAAATATGCCCCTCAGCACTGCATCTACACAGATTTTAAATCCCTGCACGGATGGTTGACTCCACCACTTCCTTAGGCAGCCTGTGCGAGCAGGTGACAAGGACCTGGACAACCCTTTCAGTGAAGAATTTTGCCCTAATATCCAAATGAGTAACTTTCCTACACCCCACAAGCGACTAGAAGTATAAAATGAGAAAGAAAATGGACTTGGATTACCTTTAAAATGGATCTGTGGAAGAATAAGGCAAGGAGCTGAACAAGATCATAGTGCACGTAACCCTCTTTCTTCTCAATGCCAATGATATTGGGTGGATGGTAAGGTTTATCTTTTGTGTAATCCACATATTTATTCCAAGGAAAGAAGCCAAACTGAAAGAAGTACTTGATGACAATGGCCACCTGTTCAGAAACACAGCACACTTGGGGTGTTTATAAGCATGGCAGATATATGACAGCCTGGTGACATTTAGAGGGTTGGAATAGGATGACTTTGGCACTTTCAGGAGAAGGCAAACAAGCAAATTCATTGCTACAGAGGAACAACACCTCCATTTCCTCAGTAATAAAGTTGACATTAAGCAACAGATGATGCTCAGTGGTACTTGAGATAGCACAAGCAGTGTGTACTGGCACTGTTTGCAAATGATCTGTTCTTGTGCGAGCTGCTTTGTGCAGTGCCAGGAAAGATATCACTCATTGCAATGAAGAGAAACACAAACGAGACCTTTTTATGCCCACAGACACTTCTGAGGGCTTTAGCAAATATTTGTATTAATAGCAAGGGCCAAAGGCTCCTCATCCTAAAGATCAAAACCAGAAAAGAGAACATGCAAAGCTCACAACTCAACATTTCTACTTGCAAAGCCAGCAGCGTACCTCGGTGTAGACAATGGCTGTCATCCAGAAACGTTTGCTTGGCCGAGGAACAGACAGCATGGCCCAAAGGAAGATAAGGATTGGAAGCACCAAGGTTATCATGGAGGCAGAGATCATGTGGTTGAGGATGATGACAAAATAGCAGACCATTTCTGAGCGGGCCACCAGTGTGTTGTACAGGGCATAGATAAGAAGCAAGACTCGAGGCTGACCGACGTAGAACTTCTCTGACTCTTCCAGTTCATCATCACGAAACATCCTGTGAGGAGCAGAGTACCCAACGTGAAATGAAAGCAATTTCACAACAGCTACTTTTAAAAATTGCTCCTATTTTGCCTTTTGAAAAGGAGCTGCTGAGCCTTTCCAGCGGGTCCCTGTCTCTCTTGAACTAGGGAGCCCAAAACTGGACACAATATTCTGGGTGTCATCTCACCAGGACAGAGTAGAGGGGGAGAAGAATCTCCCTAGACCTGCTGGACAAACTTTTCCTGATGCACCCCAGGATGCCATTGGCTCTCAAGATGTGTGTTATGAACAGTCCTCTGTTAGATTAGAACACAATAAAGACCTCTGAGCATTCTCCCCTTAATCTCACACAAATAAATATAGAAGGCAGCAAGAAATCATGATGTGACTTTCACCTACATTCAACTATCCTCTTTGCCTTCCACACAGAGTGCCCTGGCCTGAGAAGAAACCTCACTGAAAAACAAAAAAAGGCAATGGAAAACCAGAAGAAGAGACACTGCATCCCCAAAATCACATTTCCATGGGTCTCTCTCTGCAGTTGCATTTTGTCCTGACATTTGGGGAAGCTCTCCTTTAGCTGAGTTAGGCTGGAAATCAGAGAAAGAAGAGCAGGGAAAGCAAGTCCTTCTCAAAGCTGGCTGTGGTACTGAGTGCAATGTTGAAGGGGCAAAGGGCACATCGTGTGCCTTAGGAAAGGACTTCTGAAAGTGGCCTCTCCACTTAGCCCTCAGCTCCTACTGGCTGAAACAAAAATTCTGCCAAAGTTCAGAGCTTCCTTTATGGTAACCCAGACTAATTAAAAGAGAAACATTTTCCCAGATAGCCCTGGAGGAAACTTATCTGAAATCACAGCTGCCTGGAGAAGAGAAGCCCTCTCCACGAGGAATATTTAGAAAAGCCCTTGACCCCATGACAACTGCAGCACAGAAATCTGATGCTAATTGGAACGATTAGGGATGGTGTCTGGGGAGACAGTTGAGATTCTTTCCAACATGAATGTGAATCCTTTCAGAAATCTGTAATTAGAACAACTGCACAGGAAATGAGCTTCTTCCCTTAAATCAAACTTAGCCCAAGGTCTGTATCAGAAACCGTAGGTTAGTTCTGAGCCAAACGCCCAAAGCTTCATAGAGTGAGACCATAATTTTTTGGCTGTCTGGGTCCTTACTTGTTGAGAAGCAGTTCACTGGCAGTGAGCTCGTGTGTCAGCGGAGGGAGGATCGTATCCAGTTTGTCTGTCCGACTGTCATCTGGGCTCACCATCATAAGGCTCTTACCAGCTGAGTCTTCTGGGGAGCCAAAGGGAAGGTGTTCAAAGCTGACAGCTTTGCTGTAGGAAGGTGGAGCTTCTGCATTGCTGTCCACAGTGGAGTACAGTGGCATATCGGTATCAGGAGTGTACGCAGCTCCTTCTGAATCCAGACTATAATCTTCCATCTCCTCTTCCTCTGGCCTCGATGCAGAATGAGCTCCTTCCTCCTCATGCTCCCCTTCTACCTCCTCAATGGTTTCTGTTGTTCCCTGACGAGAATAGAGCATGGTGACCTGTGTAGGTTCACTGTTAGGGGCGGATGAAGAGAGAGAGTTGAGGCTTGTAAGGCTGATCACCAAATGGTTTGTCAGTCATACCTTTATGCATAGAGCTGAGCAACCCCATTGCATTCCCAGGCCTTCAAAGTTCAGATAATCTGGTAGAAAAGAAATCATCATGATCTTTTAGACAGATGGACTGCTTGGGTCCATCATCTCCCTCAACAATGTCCCAGTGAATCCAGTGATTCACACCAACAAAGGGCAAATTAATATCACTATCAAGAATCTGCATTAGCTTTGTGAAAGTAGTCCAAACACTGACCAGAACAGGGCCTGTGTATGACACCTGCTTAAAGAATGCCCTGTGTGAAGGATGGGCAGCCACAGGGTTCCTTCTACACATGGTGCTTTTAACATCCACCATGTAGGTGCTCTACAACTGGAACGTGAGCTGAATGCCCACATCAGCCCCAATTCCAAATTAAAAAAAAAAAAAAAAAGAAAAAGTCAGTTGCTAACATGGAGAAGTACAATCCAGATGTCAAACCTATCCCAGTGGTATCTGCTTACCTTTAGGTTGCCCTATGTTCTTCAATACAGTCTTCATTTTTACCATGCCTGCCTGTTTTTCTTCTGTGTGCACCTGTTTTCTTTTTCACCTGTTCTTACTCGCTCTCTTCAGCTCTCTGCTCGTTCACCTTGCTTACTCTGGGCTTTGCACATCCAGAATCACTTTCTCTCTTAATGCTCTGTGCTGATGTCTCAGCTGGTGTAAATTCATCCAACTTCACAACTCTAGACAGGAAGCTGAATGTCATAATCCCCAAAATATTTTATTGGCTTGGCTTTCATCCTTCTCGTCCCTCAATTATTTTTTCTCCTCTCCCTTTGAGCATAGTTTTTTTATCTCTTTATTATCTCCATTTTAGGTCTTTCCCATAGGTTGAGCAATAGACATCAACTCCATGTCTTTTGCTGGCTCTGTGTGCTTGTACCTCAACAGAGACAAAACCACACCTGGCATAGCTCCCCTGAAGTGAATGGGGCCACATTTACACTTATAGTCTTTTAAAGAGAACTGGCACTGACAAAGCCAATTGGCACTCCCATCTCCTGCCAAACCCAAAAGTTAAGTTCCATTTCTTTTGACATCACTCCCAAATATATTGTGGTTAGGTGAGAACACTTTATTACTGCCCTAAAATAAATATTTCTGTTTATTAACTAGAGCATGTAACACTATTATATAGCATATGTGTTTTGTTGTTAGCATTCATCCTGGTTAAAAAGTACAGAAGTATAAAATCCTATCATTTCAAAACTGATTGGCACCAAAAATGGGGAAAACACTTTAAATAGTGGGGAAAAAAAAAAGATCAAATCTGCCAGAAAATTCCATATTTATAATATTTCTAATACTAGTTGAAACAGTTTCCCAATACCACATAAAACCCTGGGGTTTATCTGCTAAAGAAAAAACAAACCTTAAAAATGAGTGAATGGCTCTGAATGCTTCTTTCTTGCAGTGTATTAATATCAATCACTATCTTTTCAGAGCTATTTTCCCTTTCTTAATTCCCACAGCTCACAGCTTGCATATGAATGGTAAAGTAATCAAAACACATGCAGAAATCTTTCTTATATGGGGAAATCTCAAAACTGAGAGAGCAGGGCCAATGCTTGCCTATCTTTGTTCCTAAAATCAGACATCTGAATTCATATTTAACATAACTGATTAGCTGAGGAGCTGAAGTTTCACAGGAACGACCATCAGCCTGGTAAGGCTGAAGATCAGGCTTTTTTTTTTTTTTAGTTGAATAAATGCAGGGTTCAGCCAGTGCAACGTGGTGGGAGATCTTTCAAAAATATATGAACTAAGGATAGAAACAAACAAACAAAAGAATGAGAAGTGAAAGAGCACATGAGCCCTAGATTACCACCCTGACTTTGACACCACAGAAGGGAGTAAAGCTTCCATGAACCATGCAAACCACCACAGATCTGCAGAAGGCAACTGCCTGTCCCCTGCGGGTCAAACACGATGGTATTGGGGAAATGAGTGAACAAAGCATGCATGAAGTAAGCACCTTGACACTATACTGCCACTGTCAGCTGATGAGGAGGACATATCCATGCTCTGCATTTTACGAAGCCTAGGTCGAGCGCGCTCACTTGTTTTAGGAACAGTGTCTGGTCCATCTAAATCATCAAGGGTGGACTGCCTTGAGAACAGCATGGTTGCTTCAGTGTAGCAGCTAGCAGCGCAAACAGTTACAAAGACAGTGTTAAACACACATGGTAGGTATCATGATACAACACGCTTCAGTCAACAGATAGGCTCGCCATGCAGCAAAACACTGACACAGAGTGAAAGGTTCTGAGAGAAGATAAGGATTTGTTTGGCATCACCATCTCAACGCCTCTCTATGCACAGATTGCTCGTGGTTGTATCTGTGTAGGGGCTCTGGAAGGCTAAAGACCTGTCTGAGTATCTCCTTGGTAGGAAACAGACACAATGCTCGACGTGCTTTTCAGGGGGCACCACCTTATGTATGCAAGGAGGTTTTATTTTCTTTCTTTGCCCTTGAAATTTCCAAATTCCACACAAATTGCTTTGGGAAGTGACCTTCCCTGTGCCAATTCTGTTTTATTAATGACACGCCGTGCTGAAACCTTTTGACACAGCTACAAGCCAATTTCCTGAAAGAGCCCTTAAAACTGAGCAAGCCCACGTTCCACAAATAGAAAAAGAGCTGTCAGACGTTGGCTAATCCTCTTTCCGAACCCAAGAGCCAAATGGGATGCATTACTTAGCCAGTAGGTGCAGGCCAAATATAACCTGCTCTGCATTTATTTTGATATTTAGTAGTAATCCCTGATGATTTCCTTTATTTCCACCCTGGCTTTAAAATAATTTCAGAACTGGTAACGTGCACGTCTTGAAAGAACAGATATAATAAACCCTTATCTCCTTTCACTTCATCAAATACAACAGAACACCAAAGATGTGCACCATCTATTGAGCATTTATGTGTTATTGGAGAAAAGGAGAACTGCATGAGTTACAAGAAAGAAAGGAGACAATTAAATACAAGCACATAACACAGCAACAGGAAAGAAGCAAATAGGTTAATGACATATGGTAGGGAAATGAATTGGTTTTTTTTTTCCTGTGAAAAAACCTTGAAAAACACAGATGTCTATGAAAGAAGTTGAAGGACTTGGTGGTTTAACATATGCAGCAGCCTGCCTGAGTCTCTTAGAAGAAAGGACCCCAAAACACAGGATTTACACTCAACTTTTCTTCTGAGTCCATCTGTATCACACCTGAGCAGTGGCAGCAGGGGATTTAATTCCTTGGCAAGCATCATGTTTGTCCAGGGGCACAGAGAAGTGGGAAAGAGGTCAGAAGGGAAGTGCAATGTTGTTTTCTATGGGTTTTTTTGGTCTTCCTAGCTTGAAGTGAGAAAAAAAAAAATCTGCTGGCCTGAAGTAATGGTTTGCAATTATTGCCTTAACAAAACGGGGAAGAAACCAGCAAAATAAGTTTTAAGAAATCTTACACTTACTGATGCTCATTTCTGACAGAATGGGCTGAGAATAAAAGCATCCTTTGGTCTCTGAGCAGAAGAAAAGTTTCACCAAAGGTATTGTGAAACAGTTCCCTTCATGGCAGGGGAGCTCCTCTGCTCCTGCATGTCAGGAGCTGTGTATGAGATGACAACTCCTAGGCCCATGATCACAGGGATGCTTTTAGGTTTAATTAGTTGCTTTTACTGAAAATCATTATTTCAAAATATAAAATGTCTCTTTTTTACCTTGTTTGGTCAGTTAAAAAAAACAAACAAAAAGGCTCCAAATGACTTCAAAAAAGGCTCATAAGGAATTTGGTAATTCTAGGAAGAGACATGAAAGGGTGCCCCAAGGAACAGATGGCATTATCATTCAATCAACAGACTCATTTTTGCTTCCTCTAATTACAGGTCATTATTAGTATTATGGCAGATGTGCACAATTTGTAAATACTCCCAGTGCAAGAATATTTGATTGTTTCTTGCCAGAAAGAGAACCAGAGATTAATCAGTCATGATGCTGCCTTTGCTAATCTTTTGTTGGTAGGTCCTGTGCCATCTTCTGAGGAAATGGAAATGACAGTAAGACATGTGAAAGATTTAACAACTTCTGTTGCAAAGCAGCTCCACAGAATCATTGAATTCCCTGAGTTTGAGTAGAGATTTTTAATGACTCAGTATGCTTAAAGCAGGGTGACAAATGGGTGGTTATTCTGAGGGAAAAAAGTTAAAAAGGCATAAGTGGAGCTCAACTCTGGATACAATCTCATGGAACAGACAGAATTCACGTATGAAAATGGCAAGATTTGTCTTTCATTTTTATCATTCATTGTGGAGTTAAAGTTGTTGCTAATTGTCCTGGTTTGAGCTAGACCAGAATAAATTCTGTCCAGGGATTTGACTCCTCTGCTCAGTCTCTGCTCGGTGCCAATGCTTTCTGAAGTTGAAGGCATGTTTGCACAGGTAGTGGCTGGAGTTAGTGCCAAGGACTAGGCTGGAGAAAGGCTCTAGCTTAGACTTGCTGCTGTGCAGACCAAGGGCACTGCTAAATCTCATGTGCAACATTGGAGTGCAGGAAATCAGAGGTGGCACCTGTGGGAAGGACAGGACAGGAGACCCTGAACTAGCAACAAGGGATTGCATTCCATGGGTATCATCTTCAGGATAAAGCTAAGTGATCACCAGGGTCACGCCTCTTCTTCAGTGGCTTGTGTCTGAAGAGGACTGTGTCCTGCCTTCCATCTTGATCTGTGCATGCCTGAATCTAGTTCCAGCTCCTAAATTTGGTTTCTGTCTGCTGCTGAGTCCAGTCTGTGACTTCCCCAGTGCCCACAGCACCAGTGGTGACAGTAACATCACTGCCCTCAGGGAGTTGGGTTTCATATTGGTTTGTATCTACTTGTCTCTGTTTTATTTTGATGTTATTATTTTCATTAAAGCTGATTTAGTTTTCTTCTTCAGTCAACAATTCTCTCGCCCTTAATCCCTTTCTCTTCCCTTTGGGAAGGGAGTGTGGTTAATAGTGTCTGGCACTTGTTTAGTGGCCAGCTGAGCCTTAACCCCTGACATTGCTATGGTTGTATGATAATGACAGTAAACAATGTGACTATAAACCACTTAATGGAAGCAGGACTGATATTATTATGTGGGTTTTTTTAGGTGAGACTGAACTTTGTGTAGTCAGACCCTGCCCTGCAGACATCCAAATGGCTCCAAGTGAGCAGGTAATAGACTTTGGCTCTACATGTTTCTCACATGATCTGACTCCTGTAAAAGTTTAAGACAAAACATCAAGGTGTTGCTTGGCCACCAGGAAAGATTTGCTGGGCTTTGGTGTTTTCACTGGAGTGAGCCTCTCCAGGGCCCAGTGCTCAGCCTAGGGAGCAATCCGTGCATATTTTGTTGAAGCACAGTACTCCCAGGCTCTCTCTGACACTGGTTTTTCTGTAACAGCAGAGAAGAAGACAAGCTCTCATTGTTTTCAGCCTCCTAACATCTACCCATATGTCATTAGTAAAAGCTAAGCATAGTTTAGTATACACAAAAGCTACTGAGTTTGCTGGGAGTATCAAACACCATCTGATACTGCCACACTTCAGAGAACAGCAGAGAGTGGAACGCAATGGATTATGAACCAGCAGGATTTCCAAAGCCCTCCCTTCTGTCCCTTGTGTTGGGCAAATTCTACAGTCTCTCAATAAAAAAAAAAAGTCCAGAGCACCAGAGACAGGGTGGGAACAGGCTGCCTCTGTGAGAGAAGGAAGTGGGTGTGTGTGCCTCTGTGTGCACTGAGCAGCAGCAGCAGCAGCGTGTGGTAGTTTTGGCAGGCGACTTGATGGCATCGCCTTCAGTAAAGAAGAAGGAAGGTGGTTTTCCTCAGCTAGTATGGGGATTTGGTCCACAAACTCTGCAGCTCTGCAGAGCAGTTGTGAAATCAGGCTTTTCAGATGATCTTTGCCCTGTCTGAGAGGGGGATTTTGTTCTTTCAAATTCAGATTCTCTCTCAATGCAAAACCTTTTGTGATTTGTGGCCAACAGGCAGCAGTTTATTCTACAAAGGCAAAATATTCGTAACAAATCAACCTTCCACAAACTCCACATCTCAATTCACGTAACAGTATCCCATAAGCATCTTCTTCCCATTACTTTTTACACGATCAGAACCCCTGTCAATGAATCCTAATTCCAGGCAAAACCAGAAAGCAGTGGGGTGGACATGCATCGGAAAAGGAGTTAAGCCAACAATTGAGTCCACTGCTATAAAGGAATCATAATCTAGAGCAGAGTTTTTCACTGTAAAAATGCAATAGATAAATCAGAAGGTTCAGTATCGATTAGCAAGTTCATCAATATTTAGACATTATCTAAAATGATGTCTACTGCACGATCCATCTTTCCCAAGGTAAAATCAAATCCGTACCTGGAGATACTGTCACGAGAAGCTGCTGAATCTAAACTATCCATTCTTTCAGATGCTTGCAAGCCAGATGCTTGACTGGGATTTTTATCAATTGAGTCCAGTCCTGACTCCTTTGAAAGCTTCATCATGTGGTTCTGGTAGTACATGTGGATGCTCTCCCGCGTTGGAACATTGCCCTGTGGAAGAGAGCAGGGGACATGGAGAGGGACATGGCAGAGGGCTGGTATATCCTTTGAGGAACTGCTTTCTCCTGTCATTTGGCAAAGAATAGATTAAGGACTGTGAAAACAGCTTCCTAGTAAACAATCTCCCATTAGTAGTTCTCTTTCATAGAATCAATCAGGGTTGGAACGGACCACAAGGATCATCTAGTTCCAAACTCTCTGCCATGGGCAAGGACACCTCAGACTACATCAGGCTGTCTAGTTCCTCATCCAGCCTGGCCTTAAACACCTCCAGGGATGGAGCTTCCACCACCTCCCTGGGCATCTACCCATTTCTAGCTTCATTGCATTCCCCCCAAGTCCTGTCACTACCTGACATCCTAAAAAGTCCCTCCCCAGCTTTCTCTTAGGCACCCTTAAGATACTGAAATGTCACATTAAGGTCACCCCAGAGTCTTCTCCTCTCCAGACTGAGCAGCCCCAACTCCCTCAGTCTCTCTTCATAGTAGAAGTTGTATTCTGACTTAGTGGTAGATGTCTCAACCCTGGAGAGGGCTCTGAGCAACCTGATCTGGTGGCAGATAACCCTGATGAGTGCAGGGAGTTGGACTAGGTGACATTTAAAGTTCTTTTCCAACCTAACCATTCTATGACTAAAAAACAACCAAGCTGCAGGTTTTCTACCTTTCATCCGAGCATCCAACTAGCTTTAAATAAATGATTTTGCTGTTTATGTATTTATAAAAGATGGTTTATATTTTCAAACAGCAAGAAGAAAGCCATAAAAGGGTCCAGCCCTATTTTAAAAACACACATCTAAGCAATATTTTCATAATTTTTCTCTTCAACCCAGTGATCTGAAAAGACAACGTTTCATTTTCCACTGAGCTGGAAATGGCATTAGCAGAAAGAAAAAGACCAAAGGAGTTACCTTCTTAATCTCCCTGGTCAGCATACAGCGCTCAATTCTCAGCACGGTGGAGATATCAATGTGCTCTCGGGAGATGGAATTAAGCCAAGCTGTGAAACTGTCCAGCGTTGCCAGAAAAAGGACCCAAGTGAACTTCAAGATATTAAATATCCTTTTGATGATGTTATCTAAGGGAGAGCAAAAGCAACGGTGTTAATGAGCACAAACATCTTTCATTCTGTTTCTGCTTGGAGTCAGATTCTGGTTTTCTCTTTTTTTTTTCTGTCTAAAAATAATAATCCAGGCTGCAAGACTCTGTCTTAGTAAGAAATCTCTGAAGATGGCTGGAGGCCTTTTGGCTGTCTGGGTCATTTTCCTCCCTAGGCTTATCTGGAATCCCTTTTCCACCCCATAACTCCCTCATCCTGCAATCACCAGTCAAACAACCAGTCCTTCATTTTAGAGAGACTTTCTATGCACAGGTCTTTAGAATGAAACACATTAAATTACTGAATTGCCCGTAAGCATCCTTGTGAAGATTTTCCCAGACCAAATTAGAGTCCAAATTTAACTGTTTTCTATATAGTTTGTGGGTGAGGCTTTTTGCAAATAAAATAATTACATATTTTCTAATTCTTGCCTTGTTACAACTAAATCAAGTATGAGCCTGGAGATGTATTTACTAATGCATGCAGAGAATGAAGGTAGCAGCTGATGGTCCAGGAGCAGAAGTTCCTATGCTCGGGACTTGTAAACCTGAAAGCAGTTAGGAAGTTCTCATTGCACAGGTTAAGAGTTAAGTTTGTGACTTTTATGCAAGTCTGGGAACACTGTAAAGCTGTCTCTGTGCTGTGATACTAGTCATGACTGCATTACAAGAGCAGAGAAATCCTCCTGCCTTCATACCTGGGCCATCAGATTTCTTCTTGACTGGTTCCTCTTCACTGTCTTCACAGTCTGCATCAGTACCACCTATTGAAAACAGCAGTGAGTGTAACACCTATAGAATTGTGGGTTTAAGTGACATGCAAGCCAGGAAATGCTGTTACTAAGCAGCAGTGAATGGTTCCTCACCCACCACCAGAGAGCACGTTCCTATTTGTAAAGGACTTATGTGAGGGAACCCCCCCATCAGTGAAGGTGTTCATGGATGACCACACCTCTTGTAATAGTGGTGGCATTTTCTTACTAGATAGGGCTAAGCAAGATTAGCTTTTGCTGTGCTCTGATGTTCTCTGCCTCTAGCCTAGCAAACCCAAGTGAAGAGACCTCCAAAAGTCATCTGGTGCAATCCCTTCTGCAGTCAGCAGGGACATCCTCAACCAGATCAGGCTGCACAGAGCCCTATTGAGCCTCACTTTGAGTATGTCCAGGGATGAGGCCCCAGACACCACCCTGGACAACTTGTTTCAGTGTTCCACCACCTTCATAGTAAAAAACTTGTTCCTAGGATCCAATTTAAATCTGCTCTTCTCTAGTTTGAAGCCATTGCCCCTTGTCCTATAAACATGGCTATGGGCTGGGGCATGGAGAGACAGCAAACCATTTTTCCAGTTGCTAGCCAGAACTTGCCTTCTAAAGCTCAGCTGCCTTTGATTAGCAGGGCTCTAGTCAACACTATGTTTCTTCAAACACCAAGGTCTACCTACCATCCCCAGACCCTTTTCTCCTTCTCTTGTCGTCTTTGCCGAAGCTCCTCTTCTCTCTGCGCCTCTGCCGGAGTGCTGTTTTAGGGTCAGTAATCCAGGCCTGATAAACAAACTGGAAGGAACAAACCCATTTATGTCCAGGTTCATCATGTTTTGAGAGTCACAAAATGAGCCACAAGCAGGACTGCACAGCCTGAGTAAACGCATTCAGATCTGCAGGGCTAATGAAGTACTTTTGAATCCCAAATCAAACAGCTCTCTTGCAGATTTGCTGAGTTTTCATGTGCTGTTTTTGCAAGCATGAAACCAAATGTGAAAAACACTTCTGGGTGAACCAAGTTTCATTAGAACCCACAAAAATTCATGCTCTGAACTTGGGGAACTAATAGACTGTTGTGCACATGGGCTACTTCACCTCAATCTCTACATTTAATTCTGTGTTTTGACTTCATCATTCTATAGGCAAGATGCAAAGTAATGGAAGCTTCAAGAGAAATTGTTGGAGGGAAGGGAGGGGAAGGGAAGGGAAGGTCGTTTGCTCTCTACAGTGGGTGAGATATTAGGGAAAATTTCGTTCCTGAGGGAGCGATCAGGTGTTGGAACAGACTGCTCAGGGAGGTGGTGGAGTCACCATCCCTGGNAGGGAAGGGAAGGGAAGGGAAGGGAAGGGAAGGGAAGGGAAGGGAAGGGAAGGGAAGGGAATCTACAAAAAACCTTAGGCTGTGAAGAAACATTACCAAAGAAAGCAGTAACACTCATCTGTTTTTTTTCCTATCCTATATAAAATATGAATAACAGAAACTAAAGTAACTATCTTCTTCACAGCTCTTTGGGACAGGAGCTGAGCTTTTGTTCCTCTTCTGGTTTTCACTGAGAAATGGGCATCATCTTTAATTGGCACTGCATTGTTTTCTATTTCTGCAGAACAAGAGCTGGGAATAGAGACAGGGAAGGCCATGGCTGTAGGCACGAGAGTGAAAATAAAGCAGAGTAACAAACAAGCTCTTTTAATTCACAAGATAAACATGCAAGCAATGACAGGAGCACACACGTGTCTCAGTGAAGCTGGAATTGCCTCTACAGGATGGAATGGTAACATTTCTGCTCGGTTTGTTTGTGGTTTTAAAATTTATGTGCACAAATTGCCTTGGAACATTAACCCAATTTTTTACAAGTGTCAAACTGACTTTAAATGAATCTAAAAGGCAAAAAATTTGCTTTGTTCTGTTTTGTGAATATATACAAGAACGTAGAGGAAATTAGTTTGGTACTATTGATATCTGTCTTCTTGCAAATCTCTCAAGGTCTGTGCATTTACCTTCATTTCAAAACAAGCAGCACATGAGAAAATTTGTGTGATTGGAGGTTGCTCTGCTTTGTAGCAGGTGTCTTCTAACAAAGTGCTGGGTCAAGGCTTGGACTGGATGATCTTTGAGGTCTCTTCCAGCCAGATATATTCTATGATTCTGTGAGTAAATCCCTTTACAGTGAAGGTCAGAACAGCAGAGAACTAAAAGAAGGTCTGGAGCAGAATGTGTGTTTTACAAAACATCTACCAGCTCTCTGAGATAATTATCATGCTGTCCATATCATACATGCAACTTGACATTACCATCTTGTACAGCAATATCAGAAGAAAATGAGAATTTGGGTCTGCATTTTCTCTCCAGGGGAGCATTTGAAAACACTTTTCCTCTGGCTTGACCACTCCAAAAGTTGAAAACTTTTTTTTACTTGGAATATTGCTACTCATTTATTAGGAATGAAGCTTTGGCTGCCACTATTTTTAATAATCATTCAAGTAAGAGGAAAATGCAGACGAGGACAGGAGCAATGGGATGGGTCACTCACAAAACATCAAGTACCTTTCCTGCTTTGATTAAATACTGAAGAATAGTTTTGGGTAGTTTAATGACAGACTTTGGCAAGGCTAAAATGGCTGAAGCAAATTTCCCAATAGCTCTCTATAAAGAAGGACAAAGCAAGAGCAGTTAGTAGAAAACAAGGAAATATGATTAACAACTACCTACAGAATAATTATATTATTAGATTATATTGAGAATGAGCTTAGATTCATAGACTCCGATATGAACAAAGATCATTTGTGGTGCTCACAATACAATGTCAATGAGAAGATTCTCAACTGCCTTCATTCTCTAATAAAAATCTGCACTTTAACCCTTGAAGTGACTACTGCACACAACTTCCACTAAGAGAAAATTCAACAATTGAACCCTAAACCACTGAAGCATAAAGCAGTGCCAGAGGTAAGTCAGCTTCCCCACTTGTCTTTATTGTAATGCAGAAAAAGTAAAGCTTTTAGGTTCTTAACTTCTGGGTTCATGTTTTTGTTTTCTTCAAGAGTAAGTGAATGAAGGTGAGACTCCACTACAGTTCCTGCAGGAGTTTGGCTTTGCTTAAAACAGAACAGGGCATTTTAAATAGGCAAGAAATTCCATTTAATATACTTTCAAGTCTGCTTTAGATGTACTGGTTGCTTTAACAGCTGTCTGTGTAAGGAGAAGGCTACCTTCTCTGTTTCTCCCAAATGTCAATACAAAGCAAATTATCATCAAGTACCTGAAATGCAGACTTTTTCCGAGGCTCTTCCTCTTCTTTTTTCTCCTCTTCTTCTTCCTCTTCACTATCCGTCTCAAACAAATAATAATTTCCACTTCTGACCACTAAGTGAAACAAAATATTTTCTTATTTTTGGGGAAAAGTTCAGTTCTCAACTGCCTCAAGACCTATGAACAGCCAGTCAAGTAAATTCAAAACTCATAACCAGGAGTGGTGAGCACAGAGAAAAAGCAAGAGATGGAAAGGTCTTAGTCAATTTATTTAATATTAGTCTGTAATACTTTGGGCATGAATGAGAATTACATAAGAACTCAGGAAAACATCACCAGGAGAAGAAAAAAAGCCTGAAGTATATCAAGTAATTAGGTTCTTCAGGGGAAAAAAAGGGATGTTAATTAATTTGGAACTGGTGGTTATTTGAGGGAGTTACAAAAGTAAGAGCCCAGCAGACAAGTAAATGACTTCACATGAATAGTGCAACTGGGCAAAAAATGCAGAACTTCTCTTTCAAATGCTGAGGCATCCTTTATGGAATGGGATGGTAACAATCATCAATCAAAATGTTCTTCAAACAGCTAAGCTTTGACGAGGCAATGGAAAACCTTGGTTTGTTTAAAACAAATCACTTGGCTTCTACCAACATCATCACAAATGACTTTCAATTTCTTTTTTTTTTTTTTTTTGGCCCATGGATTCAGAAAGGTTCTGAAGCCTTGATACAGTCAAGATGCACAGTGAATAAGCTAGGCCTTATATCCTTGAACAGAAGCAATGTGGTGGTTGGTTTTGGTTTGGTTTGCTTGTTTGTTTTTTGGGTTTTTTTTCTCAGATGGCAACAGGCCTACAGGAACGAACAAGGGCAACAAAAGAAATGAAAAATAAGGTCATGAGCGAGAGAAAATGAAAACAAAATTACAGCATTATGTTCAGCAGTGAGAAACAGGAAATAATTTCTAATTTAAGCTAAAATATTTTAAGGAACAGGTGGAGAGTCACACAATATGGATACATGGAGCAATACACATATACACAGAAAATTCTGTTTAACCCTCATTATAGGTTGCTGGAAAAGGAACCCAAGAGAACTAAAATGGGTATGATGCACTACATCATACCCATATCTGTGGCCCAGGAGAAGCTGAGGCATGTGGCCCTAACTTCTGCTGGTGTTTGAGGGGATCCATAAGTAATCCACACACACTCGAGGAACCATATCTCCTTGTAACAGAGTGTGAGTGTGTGTGTGCATGATGAAAGAGGTAAGACTGGTGAGGGGTCTGGAGGGAAAGTCTCACAAGGAGAGGCTTAGGGAGCTGGGGTTGTTCAGCATGGAGGAGATTTAGAGGGGACCTTATCACTCTCTACAGCTAGCTGAAGGGAAGTTGTAGTAAGGTGAGGGTTGGGGTCTTCTGCCAGACAGCTTGTGGCAGGACAAGCGGTTGTGGCCCGAAGCTGTGCTAGGGAATGTTTCAGTTGGATTTTAGGAAGCACTTCCTCAATGAAAGGGTGATGAGGCACTGGGATGGACTGCCCAGGGAGGTGGTCCATCCCTGGAGGTCTTTAAGAACAGTTTGGATTTAGCACTTGATGGTATGGTCTAGCTGATGTCCTGGTGTTAGGTTATAGGCTGGACTCGATCTCAGAGGTCTTTTCCAGCCTCAACGATTCTGTGAAAACCTCCCTGATGCTTCCCACCTGTCTACTCAGACCCAAATGTAACGACCGTGTTTTAAATCCTGTGATACACAAAATCAGATACCTCTTTGCATAATGAAATTATTGCAAGTGGTACAAAGAAAATAACAATAAAAATCTAAACCAAGCATCAGAATTGGCACAAAACTTCAAGCTTGAGCAACTTCAATAGAAACATTTATATTGCCACGGTCACAAACCCAGTGCTGAAGATGAACAGCAAAATGCTGCAGTGACAGCCCAGTGTTCCAAAATGGATAGATGGGGGAATACCAATCTATTCCTAGTTTGCATGCCCAGGAACACCTACTGCCACTGCCATGTTTCAGAGAGTGTGGCAGGCAACCTCTGTTGGCACAATCAGGGGCTGTGATGTTTCCCACGAGGTTTTGCATTATTGCATTGAATCATTTAAAAAATTCTTACTGTTTAAATAACAAAAAAAAAAAAAGCAAGTTGCCACATAGAATATTAAATAAGGAGGGTGAAATAAATAAAAGCCAGAGTCAGTGTCTCTCTCTGAGCAGTTCTTATTCCAGAATTAGTGGTGAATAAACAAGAGACCCTATCCCATTCCTTCAAAATCCCAATAGCTTGCGATTCAACAGTAGCAGCTTGCAGATAGTTTTGAGCTGTTTGAATTGTGCTGTTCTTAATGAAATTGCAGGGCAAGAAGTTTATTTTTGTTAAGATTTTTGAAAAGGGATAGGTCTCTCTAAAGTGGCAGCGTGCCCTTTAGAAAAACAAAACAGAGGCACAGTTTCTTTGTGACTTGATAGAAATGAGCATATGGCATTTTGTTAAGTGGACAAATATATATATATATATATATATATGCTGGAGTTATAAATGGTAAATGAAACACTGTGTAGATGTGTAAAAGTATTGCTTAGAGTAACTCTTAGATGACCGAGTACAATGTAGACTTCCATATTTAGTTCTGATCAATGCTTTAAGCTTGAATATGGTTTTAAATGTCCAGTGGTTATTAAATAGCTCATATGTGATTTCCTTCAATGAAGATCCCATGGAAGGATATCTGATTTGAGTTTACAGTCTACTCAATCTGCTTGGTTCATCCAATCCATAATGTAGGGAAATATTGCATTGTATGCCTGGATTGGGCTACAAACATTAGAATACCACAGTGACCACAGTGTCACCAAGGGCCAGGAGGGTGATCAGAGGGCTGGAGCACCTCTCCTATGAAGACAGGCTGAGGGAGTTGGGGCTGTTCAGTCTGGAGAAGAGAAGGCTCCAGTATCTGAAGTTGGCTACAAGAAAGCTGGTGAGAGACTTTTTAGGAGGTCAGAACTTGGGGAATGGATCCAACCTAGAGGAGGGGAGATTTAGATTAGACATTAGGAAGAAGTTCTTCACCATGAGGCTGGTGAGACACTGGATAGGCTACCCAGGTAGGTGGTAGAAGCCCCATCGCTGGAAGTTTTAAAAGCCAGGTTGGATGTGGCTCTGGGCAACCTGATCTAGTGGGTGTCTCTGCCCGTGGTCAGAGGGTTGGAACTAGATGATCCTTGAGGCCCCTTCCAGCCGTGACAATTCTGTGATTCGGTGTGATTCTGTGATCCAGGCTGGTAATTTCTCATGCACAAGGCTGAATATATTTTTTCACTCTGATGAACACACCCAAAACCTGAAATAACAAAACAGTTGGCATCAACAGTATACTGGAGTGTGATCAGAGAGACTCAGCTGAGTCCTACACAGCCTAGTCCTGGGAATAGTATTGTTGTCTTACTGTGGTACTCAGATTTCTGCAGCTGACAGCAGACTGACTGATGTACCATAAAAAAGATGTATGATGTGTGTCTATGAAAAAAGGAATTATGACTAATCTTAACATGGGTTGGCAAACCTTCACCTTCATATATATTGTGTGTGCAGTAGAAGGGGGAGATGAGGCTTTTGAAGCCGAAACAGACTCTTTTGGCACATATTTATCTGATCTGATATTTTCCTAAGAATACCTGGAGTGTCATGAGCTCTCAATGCTTCCAACACACAGTAGTTTCAAACTCACTCCTTGAAGATTTGGAACTAGAAACCATTTGTTGAAAAAAACCCTCAAGCCTTCTATCAAGTCACAATCATAAAATCAGGCATAAAACAAATAGGTCATGGGAATGCCTTCATTCTGGTCAAGGATATAAGGGTTAAATCCACATATTTGTAAGATGATTGAGAAAACCTACTGGAAGCATGATCAACCCAAGGCCGCCACCACAGCTTTTTTTTGCCCTTGGCTTTCTCTTTGTCTGCTTCTCCTAAAATGAAATACGTCCAAATATTAATTTTACAAATTAGAAATGCTTATAACCTTTTTTTTTTTTTTTTTTTACAAATGAGAAACATGTTTCTTACACTGATCAATCATTTTAATATTCCTCTCCCAAAGAGCTAAAATATCAGGAGCACATGGGATATCAGACCTGAACAGACTCAGTATTAAAAGTGTGACTGCTAAGCAGAAGTACTCTGGTTTAAGCAGCAGTTAGAACATCATTCTACCCTAAACCAGCTAAAAAGGTCAGAGTTGTGTTTTAAAACATACAGTCCCAGCTGACTGTGATTTCAAGAAGAAAAATATTTTCCCTTTTCTCAAATCCTTTTACGTTTCAGGGTCAAAAACTAAATCCACTAAGTGCTGATCTCAAGTGCTAGATCGGTATCGTTTCATCTGTACCCATGTTTTAAACAACATTTAAAACTATACAAACATTTCAAGGTACTGAAAATACCTCACAGCATCCAGAAGATGTTGCTGGAAAAAAAAAAAAAGTGGATGCTACCTGTTTGTAACACTGTGGTTTACAGATAATGACTTGGGTCAAAACAAACCTCTGCTGCTATCCAGCTTGTAACCTGAAAGGAAACCATTTTCTCTAAACCCTCCTGCAGTAAAAAAATTCCTTCTGTTTTTCGGCTGAATCAAGCTCCAAACAGAAACAGATATTCAACTAACAACCTTCTGACATGCTACCGGTTTCAAAGAGCAATTTCTGGCTTGTCCAACTATTAGGTCTATTAGGTACTTAGTGTCCAACTGTAACTATGGTACAACAGTCTAATGGTACCTTCATCATCTTCTTCAGAAGCGTTCCGAATCTCTGGCACCTCTGAGGAGTCCGGGGTCATGCTTAGCATCCTCTCTTTACCCTTCTTGTATTTTTGCTGCCTGGCTTTGATGCGATCCATTCTAGCAAAAGGAAGAAGCTTATTAGATTCACCTCTTCACCCTTTTTGATCCACCCTGAAAACCAGCTGCTAGATGCATCAATATGCACACTCAGAGACTCCAATGCTCCTAAAGGAAATATCCAATCCACATTGTCACAAATCCTTTGAAAAGCTTTGAAAGCTTTTTGCAGGTATGTTGTGGTAGGCCTGATGGGTCAAAATGGGCCTCAACATGTCCTGACTTTCCGGACATGTTTCTCTGCTCCCCTTCATTCTGTTGTAGGGAGAAACAACCACGGGAAAGAGGACAAAAGAATCTGGAGCCACTGAGTCTAAGGACCCAGGCTTGCCCAAATTTGTTTTGCTCCTGCTTGCATCCTGTGGTAAGCAAAGTACATGCTCTTGGCTTGTGCCAACCTTGTTCAAGGCCTGTGTCTTGCCCAAATTTGGGTAATGCAAGCCTATGGCTTCACCTAATATGGTCAAGCTTGGCTAACTGCCATTTTTATTGGCTGTTTTGTGTTCAAAGGCCCATTAGTCTCAGGCACTGAGAAAAAGAGATGAGCATTCCACTTAGATTCTTATGTTAGCCTCACAACCTTTGGTCCTAGAACTGCAATTCTAAACTCAAAGGAAAGTTTAGGTTTTGCAGTATATTGTCTTATTGAAAGTGATGACTCTAAAAATGCATAATATGAGACCAACTCAGATCTCTGAATGCCCAGAGAGTGATTTTTGGAATTGCAAAATCATACTTCAAAACCTCATCAGCATTTCTGCAAAAGGAGGGGGCACTTAAATAGCAACAATCAGTGAAATACATATGCATGTGCACATGTGCATATACATACGAAAATACACTAAATACATACTGTCTTTTCAGCTGATCCATTGATTTTTTTTCCTCTTCAATTCTTGCCTTTACAGCCTTGACAATTGTAGCCTGGAAAAGCTCAGCACCCCTACAGCAGAATTGGGGAAGGAAAGAAAGAGGGGAAAAAGGAGGGCAAATATTAAATGCTTTTCAGTTTCCCTTCTGCCAGCTCACCACAGAGAACTGTACTCCCTTTGTACGTGACCTCATCTGAATAAACCCAAACTGAACAAAAACCTGGGAGAAATAATCAATTACTGCAGAGTACTAATCTGTTTACAGGCAATCACTGCAAGATCTGGGGCCAAACGCTCAGCCTATAAGCTGAAGTAGCTCTTGAAGCAATTCAGATTCCAGACTTCAAGAGCACAGAACACAGGTGGGTCCCCATCTTGCACACCTCCAGATTTTGGTCTTTCTAGTCATTTCAGCATTATAATCACTTTGTCCCTCTGCCTCAGACACCTGGAAGCTGTAAGCAAAGACCAGCTTTGTCCAGAGACATGACTGGAAGCTGTAAGCAAAGACCAGCTTTATCCAGAGAAATTACTGGAAGCTGTAAGCAAAGACCAGCTGTATCCAGAGACAACGACTGGAAGCTATAAGTGAAGACCAGCCAATGACTGGAATCTGTAAGTAAAGACCAGCATAGCTTCAGCTTAATTTTAACCCTGTGAGTACCACAATGCTTTCAATCTGATGACACAAACTCTTGAGCAAGCTTCTGGTGTTCCAGAATAATATAATTTCTACCTCTGTTGCATTAGAAATATAATCAACTCATTGATTTGGATCTTCAGGTGACCTGTCTTGGCTATTATTCATGCCTTGCCTCTTGAAGACTCTCTTAAGAGCCTTAAAGTCTCTCTCAGAGAACTAGCAGATGGTGTTTCATAGAAAAAAAATGGTTACATTTCTCTCAGCTTCTCAATTAAATAGTTTGCTTTCTCACAGTTGGTTTTGCAGCTGTGAATTTAGCATGGATTGTTTAATGTTAAAGGATTCTTTTGGCACTACCCATTATAGAAACAGTCAGGGTTGGAAGAGACCACAAAGATCATCTAGTTCCAACCACCCTGCCATGGGCAGAGACACCTCACACTAGATCAGGCTGTCTAGAGCCTCATCCAGCCTGGCCTTAAACACCTCCAGGGATGAGGCTTCCACCATTTCCCTGGGCAACCTCTTCCAGGGTCTCACTGCCCTCATGGTTAAGAACTTCTTCCTAATATCCAGTCTAAATCTACCCATTTCTAGCTTTGTTCTATTCCCTCAGTCCTATCACTACCTGACATCTTAAAGAGTCCCTCCCCAGCTTTCTTGTAGGCCCCCTTAAGATACTGGAATGTCACAAAAAGGTCACCTCAGAGCCTTCTCCTCTCAAGACTGTATAGCCCCAACTCCCTCAGTCTCTCCTTATAGGAGAGGTGCTCCAGCCCATCATAAAAAAGCAAGCACCGTAGCCATGAGAAATTGGAACTCTTTAATTTCACTTGTTGGAACAGTTACCTTGATGCTAGGATCTGGGAAGCTTTTATATCTGCAACGACATGCAGGAAGTAGTAGCTCATGAAGACTCTTCTTTGCAGCAGCAGGAAAGCAAAACATATACTGTCCCAAATGATTCCTGCTTCTCCACTGGGCAGCTTACAATCTAGAGTGTTGGTTGCTGGGGGGAAAAGAAAGAAACAAGGTACCATCAGCATTAAGGCTGTTGTGTTAAGTATTCCTTTATAATGTCTCATCAATTTTAATGGAGGTAATGAATGCATCTTTCCCTACTAAAGCTGACATGCATTTCCACATGAAGCACACTGCATTTCCTTTTACAGCAAACTGGAAAGCTTCCAACAGTGTGACACCACAACAAAATTAAGAATTCAGCAAAAGGGAACCATTGTCACACAAATTCATTGTATCCTATAGGTACTTGAAAACAAGGAATGGGGTCGGGGGGAAAGTATTTTTGATAGCTTGAAGCATTTGATTTTCTAAGAAGCAAGTTTAAATTATTTTATTAATTTCAAAAAAAGGGACCTTTTTGTCTATTTTTTTCTATTAAGAACACTACCAATATGAGAACTAAGTGCTTTATTTTTGACAAAACAGATATTTTTTGCCTGCCACCACCTAGTATTTTTATGTTTCCTCTCCACAACTCAGTTCAATGTTTCTTTCCATTGCATAAGAGAAAAAACATTTGAAACCACAAAACTGCTTCCTTTGGGGTAGGAGGAGATAGGCAAAGAGGAAATCTCTCTCCTCTTACCTCTACAATTTGGCTTGGGCTCTTTCTTTCCTTCTTTCTTCTCTAAAAGACAGCTCTCTTGGGGATATTAAAAAATTAAAACTGGGTTTTGTGAAGCTAGACTGTAAACCATGTGGCCTATGCTGCCCTACAGAAGGGAGCAGAAGGACTCAAGGGACAGACTCTGGCTCAAAGCTGCCTTTACAATCAAGCAAACCAATCTAAGGGGTCTGCAAAGTCAAGTTCCAAGAACTTCAAAGCCTGCTGTGCCCATCCCATGGGGAGCCAGAAGCCTGTGCCTGAGTTTCTGTTGCTGCTCAAAATGTTTTGGATAACATAAGAACTACTGGGCACCATTTATCTTGTGAATTTGTGTCTTCGTATTTCCTTTTCCACTTCTTACTTATCTCTCAGGATTATAAGCTGGTGCTGTAGGCTCACTGAGATGATCTTAGAAGTCAGGAAAATAAAACACTGAAAAAACCCAAGTATTTTCAAACCACCTACCCAGAGTGTCAGCACAGAGTGCAGCCAAATTAATAGCTCACTGAGAGGTGAAGTATTTTGCTCTCCATACTTCATTCCTCTCTTTTCTCACCTGCATGCACATACAGTATCCACTTCCTCTCTGTTATCACCACAAACATAAGAAAAATAGTTAAAAAAAAAACAATCCACCTGCCTGAAAAGTCACTATTCCTGCAAAAAGACACCACTTTGGTGCTGGCAAAGCCTCCTGCCATTTCAATGAGCTGAAGTATTTTCTATATTCTTTCTTGCTAGTCAGTGCAGGACTAAGCTGTACCAACTGAACTTTCAAGTATGATATTTTCACAAGGTAATATATCAGGAGGCAAAGCCCAAATGTAGACTTTAAAGGTAATTCCTTAGTTATGGAGCATGGTGAGGAAAAATGAGCTGTACTTACGAATACGGTAGCCCTTAACTGTACAAGCCAAGCTAAATGCCTGAATCAACCAGCAGCTATTCTTAATGAGTGACTCAATGTAGCCACATGCTCCTATCTGCAAAGTAAAAGAAACAGTTTCATGTAAGAAGACATAAAAATAAAGATAAGCATTGCACCTCTTTAAATTACAGAATATGGGGACTTTCACTGGCTGTATTATATCTCATCAGAGGTTAGAAGAAAGAGCGTTTTCACCAGTGATGAACATGACCTAGAGCAGCAAGAATTAGCTCTAAGTGATGATCAGCAAGGTAGGAGGTATGTGGGTGTTGTTTGTGTTTTGGCAGAGGGAGTGATAATGTCTGGCACGGGAGGCAAGGCAACAGCTAAGTCATTTTTATAGGTCACCCACCTAATCCTGCAAACACACATGGACAAGCTTAACACACGCACAGCTCCAGCTCAATTCCCAAGCATAAAACGAAGCACATATGCAAGCATTTAGACCATTTGCAAATCCAAACCACTCATAAATCAAGTTTATTTCAGTAGAGTGACTTATATAAATGCAGAAAGAAAAATGCCTGCTCTTTCAGGTCCAGCACTAAAAAAAAAAAAAAGTTCAAAGCTGAAAAGCAATTGCCAGGAATAAATCTAAATTTGTCTTTCAGAAAGATTTAAATTACTGGCTTGTCTCAGCTACCTATCAGTGCCACTGCAAGAATCTGCTCTTAAGGAGTTCATTAATGTAAGAAAACCTTTGATATTTTGCAGAAGACTCCGACATTTAACTACCAAATCTATCTGTTTTCACCTGAAATTCACACCAGTTGTGAAGGAAAGAGGGATCCAGTTTGTAATTTTGTCAACAGCTTTACTATTCACATCATGTCACATCACACCACACAACTCCATCTAGCCCCAGGCTTGAAAATTCTCATTTTAAGTAAAAGGTTTAATTAAATGTCAACTCTTTACTGATGCTATGACTCATCTTGCACTTCTTAATAATTTCTCACTCCACTGAGACTTCTTAGGAGAGACTTTACTAGGTGAAAGAATCAGAATCTGGCCCTTTGAAAACAGCTTTTGAGGTCTCACAGAGCCCAGCTGAACCTAAGGGTGCAGATTTTCCTATCACAATTTTCCACGTTACCATTTCCTGGACATGCACTTGCAGTTTCAGAATTAAAATGGAGCCTGCATTGCACTTGCAGAAGGTTATGGTCCTGAAAAGTGTTTTTAATGACCACTCCACTGGCTGTGTCCACTCCCAATGAAGCCAGAGTGGTGAGGGAAGATGAAAGGCAGCAGCTACTTACTGAGAGGATGTTCTTCATCGTGATCACAAAGACATTGTAGGCAATCAGCCAGTCCCAGTAACGCAGAATGCTCCTGATGGGTTTCAGCAACAGGTCTCCACCAAAGAGAAGGAAATAAAAGCAGGCTACCAAGTAGCCCATGCAGAATATGCTGATCCTCGTGGTTCCCGTTATGAAGATGATAGTAAGCACAAACCAGAAGAGGTAACTAAATATTATCACCTTATACATGTCTAAGTAGGACCTGGAAGTATAAAAAGGAGAAGAAAATGTTAGTATTTCCTGAGGGTAATTCTACCTTTCCTCTTTCTGTGCTACTGCCTGCCTGCTCTGGGCAACCTGGTCTAATGGACGGTGTCCCTGCTGAATGCAAAGTTGTTGGACTAGATGACATCTGGATGCCCTTTCCAACCTAAATCATTCCATGATTCTATGATCTTGTAAGAAGTCTGAGCAATATAGAAGCAGATCTATCTTAGAAAGCCACCTATAGGTCAAAACCTATGTAGGTATTGATGACTCCTAATCTGGTTGTAAGCCTGGTTTTCTAAGTCTGTGGCTAAAAATATCATTCTCCAGTGGAGACCCAACTGTAGATGTTTTGAGGGGTAAAAGGTTTCTACAGAATGTCAGTGTGATAGAATTTGCTGAGCTGTTTGCCAGGAACCTACGAGACAGAGCTATCTGAAATCAGCCTGGCCCACACTGAGAAAGAGTGAGGGAAAAAATGGTGTTTTCAGATACCTTAAAATCTTGACTTAATATTTACTCAGTGAGCTTCCAAATAAGAGTATCTGCCAAAGGCAATAATGAACACTACGTATAGCCAAACACTGCAAAACCAACTAATTCTTAGTTTCCCCCCATTTAGGGTTTTGATTCCAGATGGAACTCTGCTTTCAGGGTCTGTACACCCAGGCTGTGAAACTGGATTTGTCAGGAAACCAGGCAGGGAGACAGCGCCATAGGAGCACACATATACCTGAGCCAAGCCATGTAAGGAGTAAATGAACTAAATGCACTGTATGAAGCCACATAAAAAGGCCCCTGCTGCTTGATGTGCTCAGGCTCAGAACTTTCTAGGAGTGTGTATTTATAGGCCTGTATTATGCATTTCACTTGTTGGAGCCAACCAGAGAAGCATTTAACGAAAGGTAATGAGAAAGCTCCTCTATATTTATTTCCCACAAACATATAAGACATTTATGGATACTGCTTGTTAAAATCTAAAAATGTCATGGCTTTAGAGATGCTACTGGGTTTTGAGTGATAAAACATTAAAAAGAATCAATGTACACCAGGAAAATAAAGAAGGTGTCAGTCAAACTGGTCTTCACTACCTTCCAGGGAAGGGCAATGAAGCCCTTGAAGGGTATAAAGAACAAGACTTAGGAGGAGCAGCAGAGGGAAATGTGATTGTTTAGTCTGGAGAAGAGGAGGCTGAGGGGAGACCTTATTGCTGTCTACAATTACTTGAAAGGAGGTTGTAGTGAGGTGGGTGTTAGTCTCTTCTCCCAAGTAACTAGCTGCAGGAGAAGAGGAAACAGCCTTAAGTTGCACCAGGGGAGGGGTTTAGATTGGAAAGATTTCTTCACTAAAGAGTGGTTAAGTGTTGGAACAGGCTGGCCAGAGAGATTGTGGAGTCATCATCCCTGGAGGCATTCACAAAATGTGTAGACATGACACTTCAGTGGTTGGACTTCAAGATCTTAAAGGTATTTTCCAACCAAAACAATTCTGTGATTCCATAATATGCACTGGAAATGGTGCTCTCTTTGTTCCCTCCACTGAAAAAAACCCCTATCATACTATTTGGTGTTCCTTTAATAATAACTATTGACGTGTGCCATGGCTAGGAAGAGATCACCTTTTTGATATTGCAATATTTCAATCATCTTGTCCTTTGCTATCAACCAAATGAGAAAAGCCCCAAATGGAACTGAATTGATCAAGCAGACTGCAATGTCTCAATACTCTTCAATAAAAATGGACTCCGACTCTTGAAGACAACTGAAACTGGCTGGATCCAAGCATTCCAACATATAAACATGGAATTTGGTTGAGTCACAATTCAACAGCAGATACCACTCTCATGTGGGAACAGAAAAAGGAAGACAATAATTTAGCTATTTTTTTTTCCCTATAATGTTAACCACTTCCTATGTTTTAGCAGTCATCTAAGATATCAAACACATCTGTTCTTCTCATTTTCAAACACACATTCAATGTAATAACATTGGGCACCTCTAAACCAACCAACCAACCAACCAACAAAATGCAGTGTAAAGAAGAAGACTTCTTAAAAGGCAGGAGGCAATACAACTATTATCAAGGGACAGATGACGCAGTTCCTAGAGATGGAAACCATTCTGAGTTTTACAAATATGCAATTCCAAGCAACCCCAACCACAAAAAAGGCTCCTAAAATCTTCACCTGGGAGTGGACACCTTACAAAATCGTGTTTCAGCAGCTCATCCAGGGCACATCGAACAACAACCATCCCAGGTCCCTCTGTGCTGGCCCAAGAACATAGTGAATGCAGTACACTTGAGTACTCCCAAGGAGACAAAAACATTGCTGAAGCCACACTTCTTTCAGTGGCAATAAGCCAAAACTCCTTGGCCATGACAGTGTGGAGTTTAGGCGTATTGAAGGTGAAAGAAGTGTGAAAGAAATCCATCCTGAAAGAAAGAAATCAATCCCTCACATTTACATTAATTATTGACAATGATACAGGTGGGTTGTGTGCCGTAAGAGCAGGAGCAAAGATGACAGGCAGGAGAGTTCTCAGCACATTGTCTCTCAAGTCAGGCATTGGAATGAGCTGCCCAGGGAAGTGGTAGAGTCACCATCCCTGGAGGTATTAAAAAAACATGTGGGCATAGCACTTTGGGACATGGTTTAGCGGGCATAGCAATGTTGTGTTGAGGGCTGGACTTTGATGGTCTTAGAGGTCTTTTCTAACCTCAATGAAGTCATTTGGCACATTCTCAGATTAAAATCTTCTAATTCTCCCTTGAGCTGGCAGAAAAGTGAGGAATTTCAGTTCCTTGCTCTGGAGATTATAGTAGGGGGCTGAAGTACAAATCCACCCCAACAGATAAAAAGGCCCAGAGTGTCAGTAAGGCACTCTGCTTGAAAGCTTCTTCACAGGCAACAAATAATGCTTAGTCTTGGATAGCATATTCCATAATTTTATGCTTTTACTGCAGACTACACTGATCATTAGTTTAATGCCACTTAAACCTTCCAAACCTCATCTTCTAAGTGGTCTTTAAAACTAGATCCAGAGAAGGGAGAGGCCACCCCCAGCATGTGGCATTTGACAGTACACCTGGGAAATCTGAGCAGGTGATCTGTTTCTCTTCACTAAACCACCTTATCACCATTGCTTCAGTATTTTATTTCCACTGGAATTGATTTTTAACTGCAATCCAGTCCAGCCTGTTGCAAAAAGATTACTCTAAGTGTAGTTGTTTTCCTGTCATGCTCAATCATGTCCCTGGCTGTGGTCAGTCTAGTGGCTGGACTTTTGCCTGCAGGCACCAAGAGGTGCTGAAGCTGCAGCTGATAAACCCTTTGAGGTAGTGTCTGTCCTCAGCCGGTGCTGAGGGAAAGAATAGCTTCTGCTTACACACTGGTGAGAGCCTGTAGAGCTGAGGCACTAATCAACACAGCTCAATGCTGCTTCATGCTAGAGGAGCTACTGTTATGTAGCAGCACTGCTTTCCTTATCAGCCTCCTATTTTGCTTTGAGTGTAGCTACCTACCTCCACAGCCGCCTTCTGAAGACTGTCTTCTCCCTCTCCTCTGGGCACACTGTCCTTATGCATCAAAAGCAGCATGGTCAGTAGGTTGGGAGAGATGATTCTGCCCTTTGCCCTGCTCTGGTGAATCCCTACCTGCAGAGCTGGGTCCTGCTCTGAAGTCCTCAGAACAGAAGATACATGGACCTGTTGGAGTATGCCCAGGGGAGGCCTTGAAAAAATGAAGCCCTCAACTGGGAGGACAGGCTCTCTTACCAGGGTATTTCCTTCATGCTTTTCTTCACTTTAAAAACTCCCAGATCCAAAGCTGTGCTATTTGTTGAGGCTCACTAACCTAATTTAGAAGTGTAGTTCCAAGAAAGGCATTAAAGCTGCCTTGGACAGACTTCACCTGACTGACCTGGTGGTGGTTCCCAGGGTGCAGGTGTTAAAGGGGACAGTTCAGTGACTGGCTGTTAACGCTGGTTTTTACTTTCAAGTGGAAAAATGTAGATTACAATCCCATTATTATTTTCCCTGTTAGTGTCTAGGAGAATGTCTGAAAACTGCTTGGGAACTGAAATGAGAATTTTCCAGCATTACAGACTGTGGGAAAGGATTATCCTCAGAGAAGTAACTTTAAATCCTGGTTCATTTTAAAAGCTCCTACTTCTATTCTTCATTTTAATTTCTTTTTCTGAGTTCTTTAGTTATGCTCTCCCTTAGGGTCAATCTCATATCCCCTGAGAAATCTGGGGGTGGAAAGACAAGAACATTTCAGGAAATCTCTTCCTTATTGTGTATTTATCATTGTTGAGCTCAAGTATTTCTCCAGAGAGAAGAATATAAAGCATTTGGAAGTATGTTCTTTTTCTGCCACTGTTTATATTGCAGTTAAAACCCTTTTATCCATGCCTACTCGAACAGTGACCAATGAGCATCTTCTCAAGAGAAGAGATGCTTCAGAAAAGGTGCTTCAATCTGCAACTGCCACTTCTTTGACATGGCAGTAAATATACTTTGGGCTTCTCAGAAAACACATAAATACTGGCACTAATTTCTTTTATGCTTTGTAATTTATTCATAATGGGGTTGTCTTCACTGACTTCTCAAGAAATGTCATTTTTTCCTATCACTTGTATGTATCAGTGTTGAACCAAATTCTCGTCCATGATACTAAATGTTTAGACCATTCTGAAACTTCAGTGGCTAAGTGCAAGGAAAGTTTATAGCCAAAGGCCTTTCAATTCCAAATCATCTTGGATGAAGGCCAGATACATACATTTTCTGCTGAGATATATCTTCAGTAGATTCTCCAGAACCTGAGAGAACTCCACAAAAAAAGTAAATGCTGTGTTTTCCGAGGGTTTTAAGATTCAGTTCTTACCGGCAGTGAATGAAATCAGGAACAGGATTATGCTGGCTAAAAGATGCTGCATCAAGATTCATGCAAATTTCCACATTGTCTCCAGCCATGATTCGCACTGCAGCTTTATTTTCATCCTCAAACGTCTGCCTTTGCAAGGAGGCACACAGCAGCAACATGAAATCATCTAGGAGAAAGCAGTGGTTGGAAGGGAAAACTCAGTCATTAACTTGGGGGGGATGTATTATAATGAAGTTCCCAGACTCTGTTCTGCATTTTCTTTGCATTTCACACAAATTTGAAATTAATTAATGTATTTAGGTTTTTAGCTTACCATCTTGTATGATTTTTTAAAAGAAACTCAGTTCTAGGGAAGGCTGAGAAGGGACTGTTTGGAAGGTCTTGTAGTGATAGGATGAGGTGCAGCAGTTTTAAACTAGAACAGGGCAGATTTAGGTTGGACATAAAGAGGAAGGTCTTCACAATGAGGATGGTGAAATACTGGGACAGGTTGTCCATATATGTGCTGAAGACTACAACCCTGGAGATACTCATGGTCAAACTTGATAAGGCCCTGAGCAACCTGATGTAGTTGAAGATGTCTCTTCTTAGAGGCTAGATGAGGCACTTAGTGCCATGGTTTAGTTAATTAGAAGGATTAGGTGATAGGTGTGACTTGATCTTTGAGGTCTTTTCCAAACTGGTTAATTATCTGATTCTTACTATTCTTACTACAGAGGAGTTGGACAAAATGACTTTTGAAGGTCACTTTCAGCTCAATGCATTCTGTGGTTCTATGAAGTAAGTTAGAAAAAAGGAAATAATTAACTTTTTTTTTTTTTATGCTGCTTTATTAAAAATTCAATATGGAAAAAGAGATGCAGAAATCACTAATTCACTGATTTTTTTTCTGCTACACATAAAGCCACATTTAATCTCCCACAGAATGCATCAGCTTGCTATTTAAGAGTAAATGAAAGGCTGGCTTCAGATTGCACTGTTGAGATGTTCTAAGCAAAGGGCCCATAAACACTTCACAACTACGTGTTAAACACTTACAGACAAGGAAGACAGGGTTTGGTCTCACAATGAAGTCTGGAAAGTACAACCACTTTATGATGTTGGAGTTGAAGTTGGCATTACCACTTCTCCATGGATAGTCTGTATGAGAGAAGCACACAAAAAAGCAATTGCTGCTTTGCAATGATTACATCATCATTTTCTTCAGAATGCTTATCAGTGTTCCAGCACTTCCCTATAAAACCGAGCAGTGGTAATTGTCTGCAAAGGGTAAGTGTCCTTACCTTTACAAGGAGCAGGTGGAATGCCAATGCAAAGGAAGTACTGGAACATAATGATGCATGCCAGAAAGCAGCAGTATTTTGGCCAGATCTCTGCAATAGCTTTCCTCCTACGTCGATACAACACAGCGATCAGCCAGAAGGCATGAATCATGGCATAGAAATCCATTCGTTGACCAATTACATTCACTGATAGAAGAAAACAGGTCTGGAAAAGAAGTAAAGGAATACAAGCCACAGTTACAACCTGGTGGTGAGTTGATGCAGCAACGATAAACTGTGCTGGATGCCAACAGAGTGCCTGGGCATATGCTGGGGTGGCCCACAGGAACCCTGTGCAAAATAATAAGCCAGAAGTGGTTGGAGTACTGTGTCCAGTTCTGAGTTCCCCTGATCAAGAAGGACAAGGAATTATTGGACAGAGTCCAGCAGAGGTTACAAAGATACTGAGGGGTCTAGAGCATCTCTCTGATGAGAATCATAGAATCACAGAATTACAGAATTGTTCCAGTTGGAAAAGACCTCTGGGATCATCAAGTCAAGGGTTGGACAGGGCTGCGTGATAGGTTGCACTGGATGATCTTGGAGGTCTATTCCAACCTGGCTGATTCTATGATTCTGCTGACCCTACTCTACAAAGTTCACCTCTAAACCATATCCCTAAGCACCACTTTTAAATTACCTTTGTACACACTCAGGGATGGTGACTCAGCCACCTCCCCAAGCAGCTTATTCCAATACCTGAGAGGAAAGGCTGAGAGATCTGGGTCTGCTTAGCCTGGAGAAGAGAAGACCAAGAGGGGATTTTACTGATTATCATCTATATCTAAAGGACAGAGTTCAAGATGACAAGGCCAGACTATTTTCAGTGGGGCAACAGGCACACACTAGGATAAAGGAAGTTACATCTGAGCATGAGGAATGACTTACTCTGAGGTTCACAGAGCTGCCCAAACAGGTTGCAGAGTCTCCTCTGGAGAGACTCCAAATCCACCTGTAGACAATCCTGTGCAAACTGCCCTGACCCTGCTTTAGCAAGATGGCTGAACTAGATGTTCTCCAGAGATCCCCTTAAAGCCCTTCAACGTGCTACATTTCTGTCTTTCCAACAGCAACCTCCCTCATCCCAGCCTGCCAAATTTTGGATACTCTTTTATGAGTGTCAGCTGTGTGAGCAGAGCACTACAGCAGGTTTCCATTGTGTGTATCTAGAGATACAGAATGGAAAGAGCACGGTCACAGTAGTCTATACATTAAATGTTTAATTGTTGCCAAGCAAAGTACTTATTACCCAGCTATATATTTCGATAGCACTTACAGATATGAAAAAGAAGAGGAGCTATTAAGAATAGCAATAAATGAAGAGTACTCTCATGTGTTAACTGAGCACACACACACACACAAGATATTTAGATTTGATTGTGTAATGTCTACTGGCTATAGACATATAGACAAATCTACTCAGTTCCTGTAAGGCAGCTTTAGTTCTCCATTATTTGAAAGACTTCCCACAGCATTTCTGTTCTCTGGCTCCACTTAAAGTAGTCCCTTCACTCAGTGCCACAAAATATGTTTGTAAACATTAAATAATTCATCAAGATTTATTCAGTGCACTTCACTGTTTCAGTTTTCTCTCATCAGGATGAGGTTAATTTTATTTCCTAAAGGATTAATGCAGATTAATTTTAATTTTCACTCATTTATAATCCTCAGACTGGCTGTGAACAGTTTGGTCTATCTATCAGTAGCAAGGGGTGGTGGAACTGAACAGATAGGTCAAGAGCACTGTTAGGATTAGATTTGAGATGCATTAGTCTAGGAGTTCTTTTCTTCAGGTAGCCCTCCTCTGATTCCTATTCAACATATCTGTGTTCTTTCTTGTTCTGGGGGCTCCAGAGCTAGATGCAGTGCTCTAGGTGGAGCCTCCCAAGAGTAGAGGAGAGAGGCAGAATCACCTCCCTTGACCTGCTGACCATATCGCTTTTATGGAATGATCCTATAAAGTAAATTAATATATAATGATTTACCTCCAAACCAAACTTGTAGAAGAAATAGTTTATGAAGTACTTGACACAGTTGACAAGTCCATCATCCAGATGTGCTCTCGTAATGTCATGGAAAATGGTTTTAGTCACAGGAGCAGTAAGGTTGTTCCGACATCGGTAGTACTCTTGGTGCCGGTAGATTGTCACTTCAAAGGCCAGGATAGCCAGCATCAGCAAGTTGTTCTAAGGGAGACCCAGTGGGGATATTAAAGGAGAAACAAAGCCACAAGAAGCTAGAAAAATTTCTCATGAGCATAAACTCATGAATCACAAAATGTTAGGGGTTGGAAGTGACCTCTAAAGATCGAGTCCAACCCCCCTGCCAAGGCAGGATCATGCAGGGCAGGTCACACAAGAACACATCTAGGTGGGCTTGCAAAGTCTTCAGAGATGTAGATTCCACAACCTTTCTGGCCAGCCTGTTCAGTTCTCTGTCACCCTCACTGTAAACACGTGTCTCCTCATGTTGAGCTAAATGAAACCTTCTGTGTTCCAGTTCATAGCTTTTGCTCCTTGTCTCATTGCTGCTGAGCACAGAGACTGGCCCCAGCCACTTGACACCCACACCTCAGATAATTGTACACATTGATGAGATCTCAATACTCAAAGTGATACTCTGAATACTCAAAGCAATGTTACCACAGTGCATTTCTGTGCTCCAGGAAATACTAGCACCTATTCTATGCTACTATAATAGAAATCAAATAAGGTTCCCATCAGCTCTTGGATTTTGATGGATCATACTGACATCCAGGATGTAGATTTAAAGACATCCATTTAAAAAATACTGTAAGGAATAATAGTTGTGGAAAGGAAGGGATGGGAAAATTCTTTAGACTTATCCATGTTCCTTCTCGTGTTTCACTGCTTCTCTTAAGACATCATAGTCCTCAGGAAGCAGAATAATTGAATCACCAAATTGTTAAGGTTAGGAAAGACTTGTAATCTGTCAGGAAGGTTGAAGTAGATGATATCTAAGGCCCCCTCCAACATAAGCCATTCTATGATTCCACGAGTCTGTGACTTCTTCTGGAAATGTCCTGTGCAGCAGATACAGTTTTCTGCTGTCTCATCCCCTCTATAGTTCCCTAGTAGCAATGGGTTTGAATTCTTTTTCTTTTTTGTATGGCAGACAATTTATTGGAAAGACATCACTGAATTCAACACAAATAAGAACATGTCTCAATACAGATCATTAATGTAGTTACCCTTAAGTACACAAGCAGAGGATAAGACTTCCTCAGTCCAACCCATTCTGCAGGATCAACTGGCCCACTGTAGAGGACTGAAGTTTTGAGTTCTTCTAAATTGACCTTAGTTTCATTCTCTCCTGGCTAGAAAGAAAATGCAACAGTTTACAAACAACGAGTTAAAGGCTGCCTGGGGCAGGGATGATGCTCATGAACAACAACACATCAGGTGAACTGTGGTTTACACTACTCAATACGCTCCCTTTTGCTCTTCTTCACTGAAGAAGGCAGCAGCCAAACCTTTTTAATGTGCACTTATACTCACCAATGTACAGTTACTGGAAAAAGTGCTGGGATCAATAGATGTGAGCTGGTACAACATTTTGCAGACAATAATCACACATGTCCAAACAGTGCAGATACTTGATGCCAGTGGGCGAAACTGAGCATATGGCAAAGCAAGAGCCCAGGCAATTAGAAACACAAAGTTAAACAGAGACACCTGAAAACACAAGAAACAGGATGGAAATTACATGGAGGAACAAGAGAATGGAGAAAGTCTGACCTTTTCCACAGTAATTAAAAAAAAAACCAATTAAAAATCATTCAAAAGAAAGAGACATGGAGAAAAATACTGGGAAAAAAAAGCACAACAATATGCACAAGAACAGACACAAAGTGGTAAGTGAAGAAAGAAAACCTTAGCAGTTGTTTTAGGAAGAATGCTATCTCCTACAGAATATTAATAGCATTAGACTCAGAAAACTGCAAACCCACCCTACAAAGAGACATCAAATACAAAGGACCACATGCTGGTTCTGCTGCTTTAGCATGCACAAACAAAGAAGAGATGATGATACAGACTGGTGTGTATGTGGAACCCACCTTCATCCTCCTGATCTTTTCCCAAACAAATGTGAGGAAAAGTTTTTGTGTTTTTTTTTTTTTTTTACAGACTTCTGTCCTACTGCCCTGGTGAAGAATGTCTATCTCATGTAGAGCACTTACACTGTCTACTGTCCATACCAAAAGCAACAGCTAAAGGTGTTACTCCCCTCTTCTTTAGGTCAAGTTCCATGTTAGAGTGTTGGACTAGATGGTCTTTAGAGGTCCCTTCCAACCCAAACCATTCTATGATTCTCCTCCTCTTTCTTCAACACCAGACCAAATTAAGTAATCTTTCTAGATGTTCCATCCCAACCCTTTCCTAGACTCTCCATCCTTGGATGATGCCCTCAGCCAGCTAGATGAGAGGAAGGATTACATCTCTTGAGTTATTTATTAGACTAATAAAGCATTAATATCTGGCAAAAAGGGATGGGCAGACAACATCTCGGCAGGCAGAGAAGATGTCAGAGCAGGCCCCCAGAAGCAGACAAGCCCAGCTGCATCCCACAGTTTCAGTGAGCTCCTCACATATGGCTGTGCCACTGCATAGCAGATGCTGGCATGCTTCCACCATGGGGGTGTTTACTTGCCTCTTTCACTGTGACCCAGATGATGTAAGAGGAGACAATTTTGATGATGTGCAACTCCAGCAGCCACCACACAAAGACTTGCATCTTATGAAAATACTCCAGGAATTTCAAAAACAGCACTGTGAGGCGGTCGATCACCAGGTGCCATTTGTTCTTTAAGTCTGCAGAGATGTTCCAGCAGAACCAGTGGGAGGAGAAAAACAGAACACTGTAAAAAGAAATGCCTCACTAGACAACAATGAGCTTTCTACTTCTTCTCTTCCAGGCCTTAGATTAAGAAAAAGGAGTTAAAGGTATGGCTCTGTTGTTAACTAAGATAAAAATGGGTTGAGGCTCACTCAGTTGTGGTGCTCTCCTATCTCACCTACAATCACTGAAAATATTCTCCACTTCAAAAGCAATGGTGGTGGCTTTCCTTGTCAATTCTGCTCTCGTTCTGATCAAGCAGAGACATTCTTGGGATGAATTTTCCTCTAATATCTTTGGATCTAAGATTAGGGATCCCATACAGTCTTATGAAAAGCACATAAGTGAAATGAGGTTGTTTAGTCTTGAGGAGTCTCAGGAGAGAGCTTCTTACTCTCTGCAATTACCTGAAAGGAGGTTGGAGTGAGATGGGAGTTGGTCTCTTCTCTCACAAGTAATGAGTGACAGAACAAGACTAAAGAGGCACAACTCACACAAGGTGAGGTTTAGGTTGGATATTAGGAGCAATTTCTTTCCTGAAGAGGGTTGTCAAGTTGTACAATTTTCAGAGCTTACCTGTAGTTTCTTCTTCCTCTGACTCATTGTCTTCATCATCATCATCATCTTCCTTGTCCTCATCTTCCTTTTCTTCTTCTTCTTCTTTTCCTTTTTCGACTCTCTCTTTCTCTCCCTCCCCCTCTGACTCTTCCATTTTTTTCTCACCAGCCTCTTCCAGCATTTTATCTTCTCCCTTTTCTCTGCTGGCTGTTAAGTTCATCATAGTTATGTCAGGTAGGCTTCCATCTTGGTGCACCAGTCTGTTGGTAAATGGTAGCATGTCAGCACTTTGAGCAGTTACGACATCATTGTCTTGCTGTTGTTTTTGAGATGTGTAATTAGAAATAATAAACCACTCATGGAAAAATGCCTTAGAAGTGGAAAAGTTAATGATTCTGGTACTTTCTCCAAACACACACTGCAAATTGAGTCAGAATGTATTAGTAACTATGTCTCACTCAGATACTAATGGTTAGTTAGTAATGAGTGGTATTGACACTTAAACTTGACATTTTCCCCACCGGAGAAAATGGTCAGAGTTTAAGATGCAGAAGCATGAAATGGCATTGTTTAAGAGGAAACATTTCATGACTTCACAGGGGACTTACTCATTTTGGTGGTTTGGTATTTTTTTCTTGAGGCTGCTCAAAGTAATTGGAACAGAAAGAAAAAGGGAGATGAGAACAGAGGGGTTACAGAAGAAGGTCATCGACAGAATATGTCATGCTATATCACAAGTCACACAGCATTCTCCTACTCCATCTGCAGAAGCCTTCTGATGCCAAGAGCATGCCATCATGACATTCACAGGGTGCTTCTAACAAAGAGACATGGGCTGCAGAACAGATGGAAAGGGGACAACCTATTTACACCAGTGTTAAACAGGGTCGGTCCTGCACCGTGCCATCAGAAATGCAGCTGGATCATCGCCAGCAGCTGACCAGATTACTGTAAATGCAGTTCCACTTTTGACCAGTTGAAAGATGCAACTGGGAAGCCAAGGAATCTGCACATTTTCTTCCAGCTATAGGTTAGGGGATGAACAAAAGCAAAACATTCTGCAGCTGTGGCTTTAGTATATTTGATCATCTGTCTTGGACAGCACCATTCATTCTCTTTCCTGCATCTCCCAAAGAATTTTTCTGACATCTCTAACTGTCTCTTACTAAACCTTTTATTTTATTCAAACTAACAAAATGGAGATCCAACTGATTTAACATGGAAATGGTATTTATGGTCATGGTGCCAATTTTTTTTCTGAGATTTATCCAGTATATATATATCCTTTCTTTACTCTTACAGCCTCACATGTTTTCTTTCTCTCCCTAAGCTGTGCTGTTGGGACTCACCTCCTGTATTTGCAAAACCCCCAGTTTTCTTCATTCCCTGACCCTGTGTGCTTGGCTGAGCATAGCTTTACTGTCAGAAATAGTTTCATTGAATAGGACTTCCTGCAATAAAGTCTCCCCTTGACAAGTCAGTATCTGTATGGTCAGGTCACTACGTGTTTAGTTATGCTATGGAAATTACAACACTCAGCATATTTCTTGCACCTGTACCTTCTTAGACTAATGTGACTTTAATATGCAACAATACCAGCTGAGAGATTTCTATTTCACCATGTCAAGTTCTGACATATTACCACTTAGACAGGAAATTCTGCCAAATTCAAGCAGGATTTGTGCAGTTCAAGGCAATAAACATCTGGATTTATCCATCTGAGCGTTTGAAAATAAGAGTACAGGCTAAGCAGTTAAAGAACAACTCCAGCAGAATTGATTTTTCAGATATTTGGGAGCTGCAGGTTTTTTCAAGATGGAAGGTTTGGTGTCTCAAATGAGTGGAATAGAAATGGGAGTCCAGTCTGTGACTTCCCCAGTGCCTGCCTCTAGAATCAGTGATGGTGAGATCACTGCCATCAGTTCAGTGCTGGTTCCTATCTGTTTGTCTCTATTCCATTGTTCTGTTCTTACTTCCATTCTAGCTCATTTAGTCCACTTTCTCAATCCACCAGTCTCTCTTATTCCCTTTCTCTACCCTTTGGGAAGGCAGAGGGGTTAATAGAGCACCTCTGTCACTTGTCTGGTGGCCAGCCCAGCCTTGATCCTTCACAGTCTGACATCCTTTTTTTTCATATTTATGCTAGTGCAAATACTAAAATGATATGCAGATCTCTGTAAAATGACTAAAAAGCAATATTCCCTAAAATGACATCATCTAGCTTTGCAAATCTACCTAAAACTCTACTAAAATGCCCAAAAAGCAATATTCCCTAAAATGACATCATCTAACTTTGCAAATCTAACTAAAACTCTACTAAAATGCCCAGAGGAGAGCATAGATACAGTGCTAAGGCGTGTGGGTTGGTGGTGACGTAGCAGCATTGGGTTAACAGTTGATCTGACAAGACTTTTTCAACCAAAATTGTTATTTGTATAAAAAAGAGAGAATGATTTTTTATATTCCATTCAAATAGCATGGAGATCATCAATTGCTATCAGTCATCAGAGGCCATTTAGAAGGCAATGTCCCATGAAAGGAGAGGCTCCTCTGTAATCAGACAAGTTTGGCACATGTGCAGTTGTGTTGATTTTAATGAGATTATCTTCCCAGCTGGCTTTTATAATGGAAAAATTCTATGCTCACACTGGTGTAAATCAGGGTCTCAAGGACCTACCTATAGGATTTTGTATGCGAGGACTCATCTTTCTCTTATTCATACAACTCCCCTTTGTATCCAGGAGATGCAGGTGGTGAGGTTAGAAAGATGGATACATGCAATATACCTAATAAAGCCCCAGTGTGAGCTCAGCAGGCTCAAGGCTTGGGGGTATCAACTGATGAAAAACTTAACATGAGCTGGCCCAGAAGGCCAACTGTATCCTGGGCTTCATCAAGAGAAGTGTGACCAATGGGACAAGGGAGATGATTCTGCCCTCCTGGTCTCCTCTCATGAGAATCCACCTGGAGTACTGCATGCAGTTCTAGTGCCCCCAGCATAAGAGGAACATTGGACTGCTGGAGTGGGTCCAGGGGAGAGCCACAAAGATGATCAGAGGGCTGGACAACCTACCCTATGGGGACAGGCTGTAAGAGTTGGTACTCTTCAGCCTGAAGAAGACCTTATAGCAGCATTCCAGTACCTGAAGAGGAACTACAAGAAAGCTGGGGAGGGACAAAAGCTTGTAGTGGTAAGTTAAGGAGGAATGGACCAAAGCTTGAGGAGGGCAGATTTAGACCAGTTATTAGAAAGGTAGGGGTGGTGAGACACTGGAAGAGATTGCCCAGGGAAGTTGTGGCCAACCCATTCCTGAAGGTGTTCAAAGCCAGGTTGGACAAAACCTTGAGCAGCCTGGTTTAGTGGAAGATGTCCCTGCCCATGGCAGGAAGAATGAAATTGGATTATCTTAAAGGTCCCTTCCAACCCAATCCATTCTCTGATTCTGTGATTGTGGGTTTCCTGCAGAGCAGTTTTTCAGCTCTGGTGAACTTTTAACAACCCTGACCTAAACTATGTGGTGACATTTAAAGAAGGAGCGTGAACATGACACATAAATTAAGTTCTTGTTAGAGCAGGTAGTCACAAATATCTAAACAAAGGATTTCCTTGGATTTGCTGTTTATATTCAGTAGCAACCACAAACTCTATTCTTGGAGCTGATTAAACAAAAGCCCACATTTATTGCAGTCAAATAGTTTGAAAGGAATCTACTTTATGAAACTGTTTGCAAGATGCCATTTATAAAGTGATTTATGAAGATGATGAGAGGACTGGAGCATCTCTCTGAGAAAAGGCTGAGACCTGGGTCTGTTTAGCCTGGAGAAGACTGAGAAGGAATCTTATCAACACTGATGTTTAAAGGGTGGGAGTCAAGAGGATGGGGCCAGACTCTTTTTGCTGGTGCTCAATGACAGGATAAGGGGCAACAGGCACAAAGTGGAACCCAGGAGGTTCCATTTGCACATAAGGAAAAAAAAAAAATTCCTCTAAGGGTGACTAAGCAGGAACAGGCTGTCCAGAGAGGCTGTGGATTCTCCTTCTCTGGAGAGATTCCAAACCCACCTGGACAATGCAATCCTGGGCAACCTGCTGTGGGTGACCCTGCTTGAGCAGGTTGAGTTGGACTAGATGATCCCCAGAGGTCTCTTCTAACCCCCACCATTCCATGATTCTGTAAAAGGGATGACAGTGACGGCAATATGGGCTTTTGCAGTTTGGATCCTGTAGCTCCCAGCTCAGCCTTAGCATGCAGTGGTTCTGGTGTATGGCATCTTGCATTTCTGTCTGCGTGTCAGGAAATCTCAGTCTGTGCAAACTCATGATACATACCACACATTTAATTGACAGATCCTCAGATTCCCTTTCTCAGGTGCCTGTGGGGAAGACTGGAACGTGTGTCTGTGGTGGGCACATGCAGGCATGCATCTTTCCATGCACAAACAAAGGGTAGATAAATGAGCCTCCCTCAACCAAATCTGTTGTCTGCAGCCAATTACAAATAGCACCAATTATTCCTTTATTGAGGCATGGGCAAAGTTTTAAGAGATGAATTCCCATCTGCAACATGAATTCATAAGGTATAAATACGCAGAAGAGATACATCAGCTGCTTCACCAGCTTGAGGAGACTACAATACCTGAGCAACATTATCTCCCTGCTCACTTCACAGTACTGTGCAGCAAAAACATTCTTTGTTTTAAGGCAGTTAAAGAACTAACAACAAAGTTAAGGTACATCTGGTTTAAAGGAAAGGAAGAATTGAAGTACCCACCTATTAATTATTAGATAAACACGGCCATTGACTTTGGCATGGCTATGAGGTGGGAGATGAAAGCACAAGAATGCATGAGATGAAAATGGGAAATGAATTAAAGAGAGAGAGAGAAAAAAAAGAGGAAACTGTTAAGTAAGAAGGAATGCACTTTTCCTGTCTACCAAGAGAGACGTTGTCATGGCAAAGCACAATCTGGCACTTTTGCACACAGCATGCAGTGAAAAGTCTAGGAAGCTCTTAAATGCAATACTTAAGACAATTAGAATGCATGCAGCTTCAGTTAGAACTACAAGTACTTTTCAGCAACCCCAAAATATAAGGTACTTATGTCAGGTAAGCCTTAGACTATCCAGTATCTAGTACCTGAAAGGGGCCTACAGGAAAGCTGGGGAGGGGCTATTGACACAGTCTTGTAATGACAGGATGAGGAGGAATGGAAGAGGGGAGATTGAAACTGGATGCTAGGAAGAAGTTCTTTGCAGTGAGCGTGGTGAGGCACTGGCACAGGTTGCCCAGGGAGGTTGTGTCTGCTGCCTCCCTGGAGGTGTTCAAGGCCAGGTTGAGTTACCTGTTCTAGTGGGAGGTGTCCCTGCATGTGACAGGGGGTTGGAACTGGATGAGCTTTGAGGTCCCTTCTAACCCAAAATATTTTATGATTTTGGCTCAGGCACCTTATTTGGGCTCAATTTCCAGGGCTTGGGTGCTCAGTTCAGAGATGCACCTGCTTTCTTCACAAGAAGCCTACAATGGGCCAAGAAAGTTTGCTCACAGCCTATTTCAAAGGGTCCTTCACTCTATCATCAGATTTAGCAATTTAAGGAAAACAAAAGGTGTTATGTAAACAACCATTTTCAAAGGTAAGTTAAAAACACCTAATTAGGAAACTCTATCAAGTCTGAGTTGTTCTGATTTTGGCAATTATTTTTATACAGCAACCTGATATAGCTGATCAATAGGTCTATTTGCTTAGTTTCTTTACCTGTAAATGGTGTTGTCCTGTTTGCTGGTCACAGCTTTCAAATCAGTGAGCTGGAGAAAGCGGTCGTGGAAATAGTGGAGGTGTAAGATGCAGGCCAGGAGGAAAGAGGTGGGGATAAAGATGCGTGTGAACAGCTCAGCCACAGAAAACTGTTTTAAGCCAAGGTCTGCTAGTCTGGGGAAAAAAAAGAAAGAAAGCAAGCCACTAAACCACATTTTCACATCAAGATCTTGCCCTGAGACATCATAACGAATGATTTGGAATAGGAAATAAGGGGCTGAGACTTATATGGTTTAGGGGGCTAAAATTCTGCTAGCAAGCTTTGCAATACAAATGCCTTGCATTTGGACTCAGTGACACAGAGACATTCTGCAAATGTACAGAGTCCAATGAATCAACACTGCCACACATCTCTTGAACCAGATGAATTGTCTCTGTCTGAAAGTTTTGCACTGGAGATCCATTCATGTCACGTTATCTCATACAAGCTCCTGTTGAGACATGCCCAACACATCATGAGGAGGAAGAAAAGCAACCCTTCTCTTTAGCAGGCAGGCCCACCTATTTTAGCTCCAAATGTCTTGCAAATCTACTTTTAATCTCCCTGGATCTTGTTCCTGTGGTCACTGAGAGGAGTATTGGCACTGTACTGGGAGCAGGAGCAATGCCAAGGTTTTGGCAGCAGATGGAAGGAAATACAACTCTGAGCCCTTCTCCTTCCTCATCTACATTGTTACACCAAGAAATCTAAGTGCTCAGCTCTGAAGCTGTAAACTTCAGTTCAAGTCAGCTATGCCCAGGGATGGTCTCCTGATATTCTTCTCCCCTAAGGAACATAACTCCTAAACCATTCCACCATATCAAACTCAAAAAGTCCAAAGAAGAAAAAAAATGCAGCTGATCAGACTCACTTACTTGTTTTCATCTAGGCCTGTCATGTTCTTCCACAACCCAGGGAACGACTCAAACTGGTATGTGTAGATGAAGATAAGGACCAACATCGTGTAAACAACCACTGACATCCAAAAGTACTTTAAAATCCTTCTCCACCATTCATAGTGCACCTGAAAATCACACACTCAAGATGCTGAAACATGCTGAAAGCAAAGACACTGACAAAGTTACTGTTGAGACTGTCCTGCAAATACACAGATGTTTTCCTTAGCTGGCCTGAAGTAAACAGCAGCCACAGTTCTCTGTGATACAGTTTTTACTCCTGATGCACATGCACCTAGTGTGAAAATCTGCTGGGACATGGCCACATGTCCACAGAGCCAGAGACTCTGTCTCTGTCCACAAAGCCAGAGACAGCTTCAGTCATCACAGTTAGGTAAAGAAAGTCCTGGAGGAGATGTTGCCATGCTCATTGGGCGTGGAAGCTGTATGGACCAGCTGCCATGGAAATTGATGGCCAGATGGGACATGAACAGGGGCAAAAATTTCCCACACAGGTTCCAAGGCTTGTGGTGATGTGGGGTGGTGTCCCAGAGCAGAGGTGTGCATTGTATGCATCTAATATAAGTGCTCTTTGCCTCTCACTATAATCAAAAGCTAAAGGAAAATTACTCTTAAACACTTTAAATTAGCTTCCTATGTTATATCTAACTAAAGATCAATCACACAGTGTGTGGCTCCTGTTTGGAGCTATTTTGTTACCAAGTTGAAGGCACAAATCATTGTATTCAAGGGCAAAACTTAACACAGTTCTCCCTTACCTGATAGAGGGCCACACAGAAGAGGAACAGCACCATATAGATGATTTTATACATGACAATTCTACCCTCAAAGCTGACAAAGAAGAACATGCCTCCACAGACATAAATCCAGTACTTGATGAACATAGCCATCACCAGCTTCCCCAGGACTTTCATAATATCTTGTTCATCCTCATCATCCTCTTCATCCTCTTCCTCCTCTTTCTTCTCCTCCTTCTTTTCTTCCTGTTCTGGCACTTCTCCCTCTTGCAACTCCTCTTCTGCAAATACAGAGTCACATTTGGCCTCTGGCTGTTCTGAGCACTTTTAGTAAGAATTGAAACGAGTGGAAAGTAAAATTCCTGCACACAACCCAGAATCTTAAACCACAATGTTCACATGAGACTGGATTTCTCAGTCACACGTGCCTCCAGAGCAGGAGAAAGAGTTCTAACTTCATATGAGATTCAACCTGCTCCTAGAGCCATATGGTGCATAGCTGCATGTCCTTACCAGACACTTGGCTTCACTTTGTCTGAAACATGGGCAGCTGAGGTGGAAAATTAGAGCCTAAGGGTTGCACAGTGGATAACAGTCAAAACACTTCTCATGGCAATACCTATACTGTCAGGCAAGAAACCTTTTAAACTGGAAAATAAAGAAACCACCAGCACCACCAGAAACCACTCATGCTGAGTTTAAAGTTTAAACTCTCATCTTGAGTTTGAACCTCTCATCTTGAGTTTCGTCCTTTAGAGGACGTTGTGGTTACCTCCAAAAACCACAGGTAAGAGAAGACATTATCATAAAACCAAACAAGCTTTAAAAATACAACTGCTGCACCACCACTGCTGTTTTTCAGAGCAACTGCCACTTATCAGCTTCTGGTGCTGTAACAGAGCAACTGCAGGAAAAAAAAAAAAAAAAAAAAAGAAAAGAAAAAAAAGGCTGCTTTTGCCCTATAAAGAGGTCATCATTCCCCACCCATTAAACTTGTCAGGATTGTGGAGGGGTGGCTAAGTGTCCATCCAAAAGTAAGCACATGATCAAGTATGGAAGTGACGTGGTTTGTTAAACTCATAGCATGTAGCTGTAATGCTCCTCTTCCTGATGAGACTTGGCCATCAAAAGGCTTGGCCACTTCTTTTGTCCCACTGTCCTACTCACCACCACTCTTCTCAGACTCTTTCCTTGCAAATCCATGCAGTGTCCAGGTCTGACACTGATCAGATGTTTCACTGAGACAAATATTATAATTAATCAAACAGGAAACTGCTGTTCTGGATGAGTTGAACTTCCACAGATCATCATCCAGGGAGACACCAAAGGGCAAGGAAAGTTCTGGGGGCACATGTTTCTATAGAAGTGTTTATGTAGAACCAAAGCTTTGAGGCAATTTAGCAACTGACTTTTTTTTCCTGTGTAAACTTTCTTCCTGCTGTGGTTAAACTCTTGGGGCAATTAATCTGCTGGTTTGACTTTGGGACACAAGAGTAAACTGATCATTTAAAGGTTCCATAACATTTCTCAAATGAGTCATTTCAATTACCTTCCAGTAAACAGAATCCTCATTTTATTTGAATTCCTAAAGTTTAAAGGTGGTTTATTGTTTTATATCTATAGAGATACCGCTGCACATAGATTTATCAGTGAAAAGTGATTGAGCAGTGAAAAAGAAGCCTGATACCATTCTGGGCTGTATTAGAAGGGCTGTGGTTAGTAGGTCAACCCTGCCTTGGTGAGGCCACATCTGGAATACTGTGTCCAGTTCTGGGCTCCTCAGTTCAGGAAGGACCTCAGGGATCTGCTTGAGAGAGTCTAGTGCAGAGTCACAAAAATAATGAAGGGAATGGAACATCTTCCTTACGAGGAGAGACTGAGGGAGCTGGGACTGTGCTGCTTAGAGGAGACTGAGAGGTGGCCTCAGTCATGTTCTGAAAGATGCAAACGGTGAGTGCCAAGAGGATGAAGCCAGGCTCTGTTGGGTGATGCCCAATGACAGGATAAGAGGCAATGGGTGGAAGCTGAGGCAGAGGAAATTCAATGGAAACGTGAGGATGTTTTCACTGTGAGAGTGACAAAACACTGGAATAGACTGCCCAGGGGCATTGTGGAGTCTCCTTCTCTGGAGGTACTCAAAAACTGCCTGGATGTGTTCCTGCATGGTCTTCTCTAGGTGATCCTGCTCTGGCAGAGGGGATTGGACTGGATGAGCTTTCAAGGTCTCTTCCAGCCCCTGGCATTCTGTGATTGTGTGACAGATTTAGCAATGCCTTAGCTAGTTGGCACGGATTAAACCAGTACACTAATTTCAAACAGGTATCTTGCTAATTGCTTCTAGCATCACAGACGTGCAGCAACTGGAACTTCTGTCATGACAGAAGGACTAACTTTGATCTGGCTTTACCTTTTTCTTCGTCTTCTTCACTTCCAACTTTGACCTCAGACAAAGTAGCTTCTTTTAGGCGAAGTGCTTTCTGTTCAGTGAGGTGTTGCCTAAGCAGTAGCCAGAAAGTAATTGTGAAAAGAATCTGCAAACAAAAAAATCAAAACAAAAACAACAAACTAATTGTATATCCTACGTCCTACCAATACAAGCATATGCTGTCATTAATGCTGCATGCCTTTGACTTCTCTGTCCCTCAGAAAATGGCAGCATCCCAATCAAATGTCCATCTCAAAGTACAGCTGAAAAGGCTCAGGGAGAATCTCATCCAATGTCTATAAACATCTGAAGGAAGGGTGGAAAGAGGACAAATCCAGGTGTCCAGTGTCAGGACCACAGGCAATGGGCACAAGCTGAAGCACAGGGCATCAGAAAACTCTTTCTTCTTCCCTGTGAGGGTGACCAAGCACTGGCACAGGTTGCCTAGAGAGGTTGTAGTGTCTTCACTCTTGGCAATATTCCAAAGTCACCTAGGCATGGTCCTGGGTAATCAGCACTAGATAGCTCTGCTCAAATAGGGCACTTGCATCAGATCACCTCTAGAAGTCTCTTTTAGCTTCAACAATTCAGTGATTCTGTGACATTTATGGACAGATTAAACCCCCCCACCAGATATTAGCTTTAAGGGTGTGCCAAATCCTCATAGATCACAAGATCACAGGTTGGAAGGGACCCAAAGAGATCAATTCCTGCCCCCTTGCCAGATCAGGACCATACAATCTATCTTAGGTCACAGACACCCAAGAATTTCCTCTCTTGACACCAGCTAGTTTTAGAAAAGAGATTTGAAGATACAGTTAATAGGGAAGTGTCAAATGGGCTGACATACTAAAACAGTTAAAGCTCCTTAGAGATTTACAAAGTCATTGAGAGAAACCTTAGAACCTCCCTTGCAGAACCTCTTGAGCTTTAGGTCTCCTACTAAACTAGCCCTACCTTCACATAAGAAATGATACAGCACCCAGTAATTTTCAAATGAATTAATGATCCAGTCCAAAGGGCACTGCCAACAAGGAAAGTCACTTTCCAAATCACCTTCAATGGTAATTTGGAGTCAGGAGGGAAGTGATTCACTTAGCACAAGGGGTACAGTGCCAACTAGATGCACTCTCTGAGCCCCTCTTGAGTGTTCTAGGAAACAACTTCCTGTTTATGCTCATTCTCTCTCCCAGAAGTAAACTTGCCAAAGAAAATGCATTTTGTAGGTCTCTCAGGAAACCAAAGGTCAACAAGTTCTCTTGTTTCTGACCTGAACTGGATTCCAACTCGGGCTGCTTCAGATGTGGGGATAAAGAATTAAAGCCAAGTCACAACCCTGTGGTGCTGCTCGTGCCAAATCATAAGGCAGGGTGTAGTGGTAGTAATTCCAAGGACACCACAGTTCCAACTGCCACCAGATTCAGACAATGCCCTGGTGTCCCATGATATTGCAATAATCTAAGAAATCAAATCACACCTAGATTTGCACCCAGTTTGTAAAACCAAACGACTGAGTGACTTCCACCCACTAAGAACTTTCTGCAGGATTGCCAAGAAAATCCACAAAGGTGCCTGAAACAGTTGGTTTGGTGATAGCTTCGCAAGCAAGAAGCAATTTCTTAAACTCTATTTGTTAATGTCTTATCCTTCATTGTAGAACTGCTGAATGTGGTTATGCTGAACACTTTAAGGATTCTAAAAGAAATCCTTAGAGATGCAGTTTTGGGCTCCCCAGTTCAGGAGACACAGGAGAGAGAGAGTCTCTCCACTGGAAAGAGTCCAGTGGAGAGCCACAAGGATGATCGTGGGACTTGACCATCTCCCCCATGAAGAAACACTGAGAGACTGAGGGCTGTTCAGTCTGCCGAAGACTGAGGGGAGATCTGATCAATGTGTACAAATATCTGAGGGGTGGGTGTCAAGTGGCTGGAGGCAATCTCTTTTCAGTGGTTAGTAGCAATGAGACAAGGAGCAACAGTTACAAACTGGAACATAGGTTTTACCTCGACGTGAGGAGAAACATTTTTACAGTGAGGGTGACAGAGCACTGGAACAGGCTGCCCAGGAGGGTTGTGGAGTCTCCTTCTCTGGAGAGTTTCTAAACCCTCCTGGGTTCATTCCTGTGTGCACTACACTGGGTAATCCTGCCTCGGCATGGGGTTGTACTCGATGATCTCTGGAGGTCCCTTCCAACCTCTAAAGTTCTGTGATGCTGTGCCCCACATTTTTCTCCCAATGTATTTTGCGGTTTCATACAAAAATCTCATCTGTTTGCAGCGCCTACCTTTGAAGCCAGCTCCCCAGGTTCCTTTCTTTCTAAAAAGCCAGACACTTGAGGAAGCTCATCATTCCTGAGCTCAATACTCCATATATACTGCAATGTCAGCAGTAAATTTCCGTAGAAAACCATGAAAGGTGAACTGATCATGGCATATTTCCTTCGGTCCCGAATCATCCACAGGGTGCAAGACCAGATCAGCAACACGAATGTCAGCCAGCTGTGATATGTGATACTCCATGCCTTTGGGGAAGGAAAGAAGGAAGAGAGGTAAATGCGTTCACAGATAAGTTCAGGAACAACACTGATGCATATTTGGGTGCTAGGAACAAGTTCTTTACCATGAGGGTAGTGGAACACTGGAACAGGTTGCCGAGGTTGGTGGTTGGGGTTCCATCCCTGGAGATATTCAAAGTGAGGCTGGACAGAGCTCTGGACAATCTGATATAGTTGAGGATGTCCCTGCTGACTGCAGGGGGTGTTGGACTACATGACCTTTGGAGGTCCCTTCCAAACCAGACCATTCTATGATTCTGTGATTCTACAGTATTTCCAGCTATGCTTAACTTATGCTTTACTTATAGAATCATAGAATGGTTTAGGTTGGAAAGGACCTCAAAGATCATCCAGTTCCAACCCCCTGCCACAGGCAGGGACACCTCCTGCTAGAACAGGTTGCTCAAGGCCTCAGACACACTTGGGCATATTTTCATTGTCTTGAGACTCTAATTCATATTAATCAGGGCCAGCTAGAGTAAACCCCTTGGAGAATGTCCAGAAAATGGCTTCTTAAGGAGTTCACAGCTGAGGGTGAAGTCTGCTTGGTGCACTGGATGCACCTTGGTAAGGTTTATAAACAGAATCATTGCTTGAGGCCATATATGAAATACTGGGTCCAGTTATGGGCACCCCAGAAAAGAACTGCTGGAGCCAGTGCTGTGGAGTGCTATGAGAATTTTGAGAGGACTGGAGCATCTCTCTGATGTGGAGAGGCTCAGAGACCTGGAGCTGTTTAGCCTGGAGAAAGGAAGACTGAAAGGGGACCTTATCAATGCTTATCAACATCTAAAGGGTGGGGGTCAAGAAGATGGGGCCAGATTCTTTTCAGTGGTGCCCAGCAATAGGACAAGGGGCAAAAGCCACAAACTGAAACCCAGGAGGTTCCATCTGGACATAAGGATAAGCTTCTGTCCGTGAGGGTGGCAGAGCACTGGATCAGGCTGCCCAGATAGATTGTAGAGTCTCCCCTGGAAAGATCCCAAACCTGCCTGGACATGGTGATCGTGGGCAAGTAGCTCAGGCTGACCTTGCTTTATCAGAGAAACTGGACTAAAAGTTCTCCAGAGATCACTTGAAACTTTATGCAAAGCAACAGCAGCCAAGCTAATTTGTTTTACCATGCAAAACTGGGCCACAAAGCTGTTATGGTTAATGTCATCACAGCTGAAACCTCTCCAAACCATTAAAACCAAAGCTTGCACTGGGAATATATAGAGAGAAATCTAATCATTATGCTGAAAACTTGCTACAGGGCAGCTCAAGGTGTTTGCAGCAAGTGGGCTTCAAAGCAAGCAACAACACCAGAAAGACAAATTAAAAAGTGGTAAGTAAAATCTTGCTTGGCACAAGGCTGCATTTTCCTTGAGACCTTTCTGTGTTTAATCTAGAAAATCAGGCTTTGCAGATCTTTTCTCCTCAGAGAGCAACTGGATGCATTCAACCTGAAATAAGGAGCTATAATTTAAAATTTTGCTACCTTTACTGCATTTCTATGAAATGCTTTAATTTTGTGGGAGGATTTCTGAGTGGAGCAAAAGCAGGACAAGCCTGCTTCACCCAGAATCTTACATGTTGCTCTATTCACAGACCTATTTATAGGGGAGAATCATGCATTAACAGCTGAAAATGGACTCAAAATGATGCCACGTTGGTATTTTTTAGCCCTGATGCAAACCTTTACTGAAAGCACATTTATTTGTAAAATCAATGGAATTCTGGGGGAGTTGTTCCCCTCACTACTTACCATCATAGCTATCAAAGCACAAATGTAACTTTGTTTCATGATGAATTGGAACACAGAGACCAGGGCATGCAATTTAACGTTCTCCTTTTCCTCCTGAGTAAATTCCTCTTCCTCCTCTTCCTCCTCCTCCTCCTCTTCCTTTTCTAAGTAGAAAAATAAATTCTTATTTGGAATTCACACCGGTCTAAAAGTCACAGGTGCACTCTCTCCCGGGAGAATTCCACTTGTAATCACTCTTTGACACACTCCCCCACAAACATCCTGCTCACCAAATTGGAGAGATGTGGATTTGACGGGTGGACTGTTCAGAGAATAAGGAATTGGCTGGATGGTCATACCCAGAGGGTGGTGCACAATGGCTCAAAGTCCAGATGGAGAACAGTGACAAGTGGTGTCCCTCAGGGGTCTGTCCTGGGACCTGTGCTATTTAATATGTTTACCAATAACATAGCCATGTTGTAAGGCAACAGTGTCTTAGTTTAGAGCACGGCAGATTCTCTTTTACCTCTTCTAAGAGGGGCTAAAAGCTCACACAAAGGATTGGATAGAATTGGAAAGCTTTGATGGAAATGCTATTCGTAGATACAAATGCTATTCGTAATACAAAAGCATATAAAATACACAAAAACATATAAAATACACAAAATCCATAAGCCACCTTGGCCACGGCACTCCAAGAACCTCCTTAGGCCAAAGCTTCATGCAAACCTCCCTCTAAACCAGGCCAACAAACTGAGGCCTCCGATGCCTTCCCCACAACCCTCCCCCGTGCCTCTCTTACCCTCTATGCCAAATGGGTGTGACGCAGCTGAAATTCGGCTTGGCACCTCCAGACCCCAACTAGGGCCCTCCACACCCCAACTCGGCCCCTCAGCCCCTCCAGACCCCAACTAGGGCCCTCCAGACCCCAACTAGGGCCCTCAGCCCCTCCAGACTCCAACTAGGGCCCTCCAGACCCCAACTAGGGCCCTCCAGACCCCAACTAGGGCCCTCCAGACCCCAACTCGGCCCCTCAGCCCCTCCAGACCCCAACT
>VWZI01016967.1:13516-32339 GCA_013396835.1 Psilopogon haemacephalus | reverse complement strand
CAGAGGGACCTGGACAGGCTGGATTGGTGGGCCCAGGCTAACCTCATGAAATTCAACAAGGCCAAGTGTAAGGTCCTGCATCTGGGTCGGCACAATCCCTAGCACCAATACAGGCTGTGTGGCAAATGGCTGGAGAGCAGCTCTGAGGAAAAGGACCTGGGGGTCTGGGTTGATGAAAAGCTCAACATGAGCCAACAGTGTGCACATGCGGCCCAGACAGCAACTGTGTGCTGGGCTGCATCAAGAGCAGCGTGGCCAGCAGGGCAAGAGAGGGCATTCCCCCCCTTTACTCTGCTCTCGTCAGACCCAACCTGGAGTACTGTGTGCAGTTCTGGAGCCCCCAGCACAAGAAGGACATGGAACTGTTGGAGAGAGTCCAGAGGAGGGCCATGAAGATGATCAGAGGGCTGAAGCACCTCTGCTATGAGGACAGGCTGAGGGAGTTGGAACTTTTCAGCCTGGAGAAGAGAAGGCTTCCAGGAGACCTTATAGTAACCTTCCAGTATATGAAGGAGGCCTACAGGAAGGCTGGGGAAGAACTGTTCACAAGGTCTTGTAATGACAGGACGAGGGGGAATGGGTTTAAACTGGCAGAGGGGAGATTTGAACGGGATGTTAGGAGGAAGTTCTTCACAGTGAGACACTGAAATAGGTTGCCCAGGGAGGTTGTGTCTGCTCCCTCCCTGGATGTGTTCAAGGCCAGGCTGGATGAGATCTTGGGCATCCTGTTCTAGTGGGAGGTGTCCCTGCCTATGGCAGGGGGTTGGAACTGGATGATCTTTGAGGTCTCTTCCAACCTAAACCATTCAATGATTATATGTCTCTGGTAGGAGAAAGAGTCTAACATTCTAGCAAATTGAGAAAAAAAGCACTAATTCAAGTCTCTTTAACAGCAGGACAAACATCATACTTGTTATTCAGTGAGTTATTCACTACTGGTCTCTAGCAGCTCAAAGATTATATGAGTCACTTCCCTGCTCATCAAATTAATTTTCTAAGTAGTCTCTAACTTTGGGATTGATAAAGCTCATCAATGAGGTAAATCAGAGTTAAAGCAAAAGAAAGCCAAAATTAATGCATACATCTTCTGGAAAAAAAAAAAATCATTTTTTCTTCAGGACATAATTCAAAGTAACAGTGAAATAAAACAACCACACATTTTTTAAGTTACGTCAAAAGATTGTACAACATTCACTGTGAGGGTGACAAAACACCGGAACAGGCTGCCCAGGGGCGTTGTGGACCCTTCCTCTCTGGAAATATTCAAAACCTGGCTGGATGCATTCCTCTGTGATCTGGTATAGGTGATCCTGCTCTGGCAGGGAGGTTGGACTGGATGATATTTCGAGGTCCCTTCCAGCCACTGATATTCTGTGATTCTGTCAATTTGTATTTTTCGGTATCAGCTTTTCTTAGAATTGTTTTACATCTGTGCTAGTTTGAACTAATTGGAGGATTTGAATGAGAAATTAAGACTATAGGCTGAAACAGGAACACAAAATTTTATTCTACTTCACTCCTTTGCTTACTGAAATAATATAAACTAAAACAAAGATAACTCAGACTGCTTTGCACTGTTGCTGCTGCTGCATCTCTCTCCCTGCCTTCTTAGCTGTATCTGAATAATTTCACAAACTTTTTCCCTGCTGCTAATCTCCCTGGCTGATCTACCTTCAATTATCTGGTGCATAAGACAGATGGTGAGATACAATTAGGAAGGCAGAAGTTCGTAGGGTGGTTAGAAACCCCTCTTAGGGATTCTGATCTCTGGGAAGGGTGTGATGTTTCTGCATTACCTTTTGACTGTATATATCTGTAAATATCTGTTACACATTGTAAATATCTGTTTGTATATTGTACAAAGCTGTAAATACAAAGCTCCATTTCCTTAACTTCCAGCCCACTAAGTTCTAGCCTGGGTTATTTCATAGTGGGGGGGGGAGGCACAGGGAACTGCTGAACCACCACAACGTCAGGTCAGATAAGCCTACTGTTGGTCTCCCATGTAAAATGTATCCATGCTACCGAGAAATTATTTGATTTTTAAATTATTTCTGAGAACATTATATATACAATAGGCATCTGAGCAAACTAGATGTTTATAGCAAGACTCAGTAGTTGCATTTATCTTTTCAGAAGTTCTAGATTGTTAGCTAATACTGAGACTCCTTACTTTGTATTGTCCCCATAGTTCATTGGATTTTTAGGGACTGAAATAAAACTTCCATAAATTTAATGTCTTGTAGTCAAAATAAAACATGGTGTGAATCCAGCCTCCATGACAGTAAGGAAAAAGCTTTGCACTGCCCATCTGCACAGCTAGTTTCATCCTGTGTTAATACATCTGCTCAGAGAAACTAGATTATCTAGCATATTGACAGTTTCCTAAAAACTGGCAGCTGCTTTGTAAAACAATATGGCTTTTACAAACCTGAAAGTGCAACTGCCATTTTGATATCAAAATAGTTTCTCTCAATAGCTATTGCAATAGTTTCAAAGTTATGGCACATATCCCTAACAAGGTGAACTAAAGCACCAAATGACACAAAAGGGAAAGGCATCAAGAAAATAAATAGAAAATATATACACAGCTTCCAAAGTAATAATTGCAATCATATGAAAATATGGTATCTAAAATTAGTTTATCATAAATGCAAACACTCAGGGTTCAGCCTGGAACTTTTGCTTTCTTTTTCTGGCAGACCCAGCTAACTGCTATTGCAAACTGTAAAAGAAGAACTCCAGCAGCATAAAGTTTGAACTACCATTAGCTATAAAACAGATGTTTTACCTCTAACTTTCATAGAACTATGGAATGGTTAGGGTTGAGAAAGAGCCATTAAGATGCAGCCAACCAGATCCTGGGCTGCATCAGAAGTGTGGCCAGGAGGTGGAGGGAGGTGATTCTCCCCCTCTACTCTGCCCTGGTGAGACCCCACCTGGAGTACCGTGTCCAGTTCTGGAGCCCCTATTACAAGAGGGATGTGGACATGCTCAAGCATGTCCAGAGAAGGGCCACAAGGATGATCAGAGGGCTGCAGCACCTCTCCTATGAGGACAGACTGAAAGAGTTGGAGGTGTTCAGTCTAGAGAAGAGGAGGCTCTGAAGTGACCTTATTGTGGCCTTCCAGTATCTGAAAGCTAGTACAGAAAAGCTGGGCAGGGACTTTTTCAGGGTATCAGATAGTGACAGGACTAGGGAGAATGAAGTAAAGCCGGAGGTGGGAAGATTCAGACTGGATGTGGGGAGGAAGTTCTTCACCATGAGAGTGGGGAGGCTCTGGAATGGGTTGCCCAGGGGGATGGTTGGTGCGACTTCCCGGGAGGTGTTTAAGGCCAGGCTGGATGAGTCTCTGCCCAGCCTGATCTAAGGTAGGGTGTCCCTGTCCATGACATGGTGCCTCCTGAGTGTGTTGGTCTTCTCCCTTTCTTGTCCAATTTGAACAGAAGAGCAGTTTGTGATGCTTAGTATCTATAAAGAATGAAAAGGATTTCCAACCTTGTGGGGAGGACAGAACAGAGAAGACATGCTTTCCTAGACTACAGCCAAAGCCTTGTTCCTCAATATTCCTTCTACCCATTCACATTTGTGTGAAGAACTTCAGTAAATACATCAGGCAATTATATTTAACAATCCAGAGTTTATACAAGTGAAAATTATTAAGTCATCATCAACAAGGCATTTGCCTTTTCAGTTAATTTCCTCCTTCGTAAATGCCTTCCTCTGACTGGGAGAAGAGGTAAGACCACCTGTAGTGCTTATCATAGAATGGTTTGGGTCAGAAGTGATCTCCAACAGTCATCTAGTCCAACCCTCCTGCAGTGAGCAGGGATATCCTTCAGATAATCAGGTTGTCCAGAGCCCTGTTGAGCCTGACCTTGAATATCTCCAAGGATGGGTCCTCAACTACCTCCCTGGGCAGCCTTTTCCAGTGTTCCACTACCGTCACTGTAAAGAGCTTCCTTGTAACTTGAACCTGAATCCAACCTGAATCTCCTCTAATTTAAAACCCTTGCCTCTCATTCTAACGCTACAGGCTTTTGTAAACAGTTACTTTCCAGCCTTCTACTTGTGGGCCCCATCCAGGTACTGAAAGGTCATTATTACATTTCCCCAGAGTGTTCTCCAGTCTGATTAGCCCCAGTTCCCTGAGCCTGTCCTTGTAGGACAGGTCTTCCAGCCTCTGGGTCATTTTTGTGGCCCTTCTCTGGACCTGCTTCATCAGATCTATGTCCTTCTTGTGTTGAGGGCACCAGAGCTGGACACAGTACTCCAGGTGAGGTCTTAACAAAGTGACAGAATCACCTGCTCAATCTGCTGCCCACACTTGTTTTAATGAAGCCTACGATACTATTGGCCTCCTGAGCTGCAAGTACATGTTGCTGGCTCACATCCAGCTTCTCATACACCAGAACCTTCAAGTCCTTTCCATGGGGCTATCAAATCATCTCTCAACCAAAGGAGAATTCTTCTAGGCAACCAGTTTCCTAGAGAAGTTTTCTGGACAGCAAGTGGGTGTTTCAGTGCCTCACTGAAAAACATCTCCAATTACTAATGCTTCACATGCTTGCCTGCCCCTGATTCTAATGCATAGATCTCCTGCTGAGGTTCTCAGATGCTGCACTGACCGCTGAGCAATTCTAGCTGCAATTTCCTGTTTGAAAAGTTCCAACTGGGCATACTCGACTACAACATTCACTGCTGCATTCAGGTTCTAAGGGTACTTGCTGATGCTGGAACCATCTGTCCATGGTTTGGACAGATATTTTAGTCCTCAGGAGGCCTGTCTGAGAAAAGATGTCAGCATAGGTCGACTGAAGTGCTTCTGTTTGGGTTTTAGCATCAAACCTTGGAACTGCAACAGGTGGAAACCATTTTTTCTCAGCAGAACAGTGTCCTCACAATTTCTCAAAAAGACCCATTCACTTTTAAAACAGTTATTCTTTTGAAATATGTCAAAGTGCTAACTCCCTAGAGATCTCAAACTTCTAGGTAGGTCAACACAACCACCAGCTACTTTGAGTGACCATAAAGAGTGCAGCCTAGGCCTGCTGGTGAGGAAAGCCTGTTCATCATCTCCTTCCGCTCCAACTGAGTTCATGGAGGCAGCAACCTCAAGTTCACCTGCCCTTCCAGGACTGAACAGAAGAGCAGTTTGTGATGCTTAGTATCTATAAAGAACGAAAAGGATTTCCAACCTTGCAGGGAGGACAGACTAAACTTTCCTAGACTATGGCCAAAGCCTTGTTCCTCAATATTCCTACCCATTCACATTCATATGAAGAACTTCAGTAAATACATCAGGCAATTAACTCTACCAATTCTTGTAGCAGCTATTACTTTTATACAGACAAATCTTTTACTAGCTGCTATTGCAGTAGCTGCTGCAAGCCTGTCCCTAGCCCTCTTTGTTTGGCCATCCATGCTTTCTCAGTCTACAGACACAGCCCTTCTTTACCAGGCTACTAAACTGAACAGCACTGCAGCATAACAAAGGCCAGCTGATTTGCAGCTTGTGTCTGCCTGGGCTATGTCTTCAGGCATGCTCTGGTACTCAGAGGAGTCTCTCCTTACTTGACCTAAACTCCTGTCACTTAGCCCTGCCTTGAGGCTCCAAAACCTTAGTTGTCCTCATCTTCATTGTCCAAATATATATGTCAGGGCTTTGCAAACCAGCCAGAGACTGATCCAAATGCTGAAAGGAACAGAAGTGCTGATTCCCACCAGTTTTACATCATACCTGTCTTTTACACAGAAAGCACTTGATCCAGTAGGGAGAATTTTGACTCAGTAGGTTGGTAAAATTATTAACTTTGCTTATTTCCTTCCTGAATTTAACATATGAAAGCACAGGAATCTATTCAAAGAAATAGGGTTGTTGCATGTCTCCCACTTACACTGTTTGCAAACTGTACTGATTCTTTTGCTTTTAGTTTTTCTGACAGAGCAGACATGGAAAGACTGCTGAGAGTACTTCCTGGGTACAGGGACTGTCTATGACAGGAGTGCCACTGGAATCACAGAGCTGTTATTAAACTAGTGAAGAAATGGAGAAGAACTGGGCAAAGATTCTGATTTCCTTTCATCTGCACTACTTGAGAAATGCATTTCCACACACAGCTGGAGGACCTAGGATGCTAGAAGGTGCTACTCAGGGCAATGTATGCCCAAAGCCAAGTAAAAGCTTCCCAAGAAGCCATCCCACAAACCCAGCAGGCTGGGCACTGACTGCAGCTCCAGCTCTCACCCATCACAACTGTTTCTCATGTAAGCTGTCAAGCAGGAGCCACCATAACAGCAGTGAGGGCAAAGACATTTCTGCATGTGGAAGAGGTGTCAATCTGGATAACCTCCACAATGGGTCACTTTGACCTTTAAAGCTGCAGTCCTTCCTCTCTTCCCTGGTTGCCAGCTTCTACAGGCAGCGGGACACAACACCGCCCTGGCACTGCCTACAACATTTCCAGACAGCTGGACTTACTCCTTGACTCTTGAGTTCTAACATCTGCAACTCTGAAAACAACAAGCAACAACAACTATCCAAACGCTTCTTATCTTGCTGCTGCACCACATCGGCGCAGAGGGCATCAGCCTGTGATGTTGCCACAACACAGCACAGGTGCCACAGTGACATTTGAGAACTTCACCTTGATGCACACAGCCAGCCAGTGTTAGCTCACTGGAACTAGTTGTCTGGCACAACCAAACCCAGATGCCCAAGCAAGTGTCTACAGCTAGCCACTACTTTGTTCTCACTCAAACAAGAGTTTGAAAGGGAGCTGTTTCCAGCAGAAGTATCATCTGCTTCTCCAGACGAATTCCTTGAGTCAGCAGACTCAAATTCTCCCATTTCTCCAGGATGGGACAACAGAACAACTTGTAACGTTGATTGAACATCCATCAGGAAAGCAAAGGATTTTTCTTTTAGCCAAATCCCAGAATGAGTTTTATTTCATCAGAGCAAGAACAGATTCACAAGACATTTGATTCCCATACTGAACTGAGTCTGGTCACTTTGGCTATCCTTAACATGCCACAATCTTCTGTGGCATTGAGGTCAGACTGACAGGCCTGTAGTTCCCCAGACCCTCCTTTCCAGCACTTCTTTTGGGAACTCTTCAGGTTAGCCAAAGATTGCTGGTAAATGATGGAAAGTGGAACAGTGAGCACTTCCACCAGCTTCCTCAGTATGCTTGAGTGGATCTCACTCCATACCCAAGACCTGTGTGTATATAAGCAATGCAGCAGGTCATTATTCATTTCCCCTCAGATTATGGATGCATCATTCTGCTTCCTGTTTCACCTTCCAGTTCAGTGTGCTAGGTACAAGAACAATTGGCCTTTCTACTGAAGACTAAAGCAAAGAAAGAGTTTAGTACCTCAGTCTTTTCCTCATTCTTGTCCACTGTATTTCCCTCCACTTTGGAAAAAGGAGATTCGCTATAGCCCTCCTTTTGTTGTTACTGTACTTAGAGGAACAGTTTTAATTGTCTTTTATGGAATTAGTCAAACTAAGCTGGGCTTTGGTCCTTCTAATTTTTTCCCTGCATAAGCTCACCACATCCTCCTTTTGGTCCTCCTGACTTGTCTGACCCTTCTTCCAAAGGTCATAAACTGCTTTTTCCTAAGTAATATCCTCAGGAAATACACTATTTAATTTGGTAAGACAAGTTCTGATATAACCAATTCTGCAACTTCAGAAATATGAAATATGCCTCAAAAAAGCTAATATATGTTACCAAAACATACAGAGAGGAGTATTTATAAGCAGTGTATTAAAATTCCAGATCCTACAAGAAATTCTGAAGAAATCTTTAATTTTAGTAAAACAAAAACATGAACTTGAAATAAAATTTTTACTTACAAAATCTCTGTAGATATGTAAGAGCACAGACAAATCAAAATATCCACTTATGGAGGCAAAAATGCTAGGAATCTGAACTAGAAGTCTAGCAAAAAATCTTGCCTATTTTATTCTCAAGTAAATATGCCCTTTACAATAAATATCATATCAAGTGCTCTACACCGAGGAACAATCTCTACCAAAGTTGCAACAGAATAACTAATTGTAAGTCTTCCTTTCCTACATATCTGCTTGGCAAAAATAAGGATACATTTACTGCATATATCACAGTGCCACTTCTATTCTAAGTGGCACAGACGGCATAGCCTTTAACCCATGGAGATCTTGAGATTTCCTGTTTGGAAACACATACATTGAAGTCCCTTCACTCTGTTTCTATCATTAGGCATATTAAAGCACATAAGAGTAATAGGTGCCAGCTAAGCAAACATGACTGCATTGCTGAGGTAGTATTTTCAGTAACACTTTCAAATTCCTTACCTTCCAAAAAGATTAAAACAGTTCATCAATTCATAAAATAAAAGCTTTCATTATTTCACCCAAAACAGTAGGAAAGGGGAGGGGAGGGAGAAAAAAGACACGTTTAAAAAAATCCTGTATTTATTTGCTTTTGTTTTACATTTAAACAGGGTTATGTTTCATCTTTAGACATACACCAATGTTTACTTTGATAGGAAAAAAAATGGAAATATTGGCATAATTGGAAAACACTTGCATTAGTACTGACCACTTTGTTTTACTACAAGCCTTCTTCAGCATTAAAATCAAACATTTGAAAAAAAAAATTGCTGAATAGCAAGTGCCTAACTAGTGGTCATTTCAGCAAATAAAACAGCTTTCATATATTTCAATATTTTAAGTTCAGAATATACACACTTTCTTATGTGTATGCAGTTCAGATCATACAAACACTATACAGGTCAAAAACCTCTGAGAATAAAACTAGCCTCCGTTGTGTGAGAAAAACTTAAACCACATGTACTTACAAATCTTACAAAGCAAAAGATTTGGTCAAGTATTCCAAAAAAGCATGTGTTTCCATATAAGAATGGTCAAATAACCTAACTTTTCAGCTCAAATGAAAAAAAAAAAAGAAGTAACTTCAGGAGTTTGAAGAGGGGAGTGGAAACGTTCAACCTGTTACACAGCAGGGTTTTGTAGGCCAAATCCACAGTTTTTAGAAAGAAAACCTTAAGATCATGAAAAGTAACAATGACAAAGGTCAAAGTAGACATAGAAGCACATAATTAAAAAAAAAAAAAACAAACAACACTTTTGGCTGTAAAGGTAAAATAAATTACAAAATACAATTAAAATCCTTGTAAATGCAATAATGAATTCACAGGTGTGCATTTCTTTCCACACATATTTTAAAAGATATCACAGAAGAGACTGAAAATAAATAAATATGCCAAAAGACATCCGCAGATTTAAAAAAACCTGCTAATTAGCTCTAGAAGAATTCCCAAAAAAAAAAAGATAATCTTAGTTTGGGTCAATAAATCTGTCCAGTCACTCCCATCTTCTTAAATACCTGGCACGTAAACATGACAAAACACCTCTGTCATTATGGCTTTAGAAGAAGCATATATTTTCTGAAAAAGAAAACATCAAATGGGCTTCCTTTTCTCTGACACTTCTTTGCCATCCTATCATAGCATGGCATTAGACTAAAAGACAAGACATTTCCAATAAAATTTTAAAATCTCTGGAAATTCTGGGTGCCATGGGCTAGTATGCAGAGAAGGGAGATGTCGAAGCTGCTTCCATTGCATTCATTTTATAAATTAAAAAAAGAATTTTCATATAGATCCCCAACATGATATGGCACATCCATATTTTCTAGTTAAAGATGTTGTCAGTCACCAAGTACCTCATCAAGCACAAAGGTTTTATTATTGATTCCACTTCAACCAGATTCATATTATGTCTTTTTATAATTCTTCTGAGATCTCTGTTGAAGGCTTTTTCATCTCACTATAATTACTGAAGCAAATAATACAAAATTCAGCATTCTTTGTACAAACACTGTCATTTCTACTGTACTGCAATTCCATCATATGCATAATGAAACTACATTTTTAAGCCTAGAGCCTACTGAAAATACTTTCTGTTCATTAGAACTGTTGCTATTTAGACAACCATCAACAATTACATCAACCTCCTCAGTATCTCTAGGAAGTGACTGTACCATGGTATCACAGACAGGGTTTAATGCCAACACAATTTGATTATAGTATGACCAGTAATAGTGAGACAAAAGCAAAAAAATACAGAAAAAACAATGTAGGTGTCAGAATAAAAATCTTAATAATTTATTCTTTTTCACTGTGGTTGTGCATCTGTGATTTTCTTCTGCATTTTTGAAGAAAAGTGCTGTTGATGAGCTGCTACAAACTCAGGTGTTTCATGATACCTGTCTTCAGCTGACACTGCTAGCACTTCCTTATGACAGGAGAAGGACTCTGCAGGTTGAGCTTTGCTGAAGATGCTGTCCATTTCTACCATTTCATTGGTCCAGCTGTTGATGGTCAAAGAGGACTCATATTCGCCAAAACCTTAAAGCTTTCAAAATAGATGAGTTGAAGAAATGACGGAGGAGATGCAGGAGAACCAAAATCAAAGGATGACATTGTAAGACAATCCTTGGAAAACTTGTGGTGATGATGGAGGTCTTGTGTTTTCTTAAGATCAGAAGACAGCAGTCACACAAACAAGCAGTTTCCCATGTTCGATGTGGTTCTAGTCATTTGTGGCGCTGAATGGTTTTCCTTTTCTTTTGCTTGAAAAAGCAGCAGCACCTGCATGTGTGACATGAATTACATATGACATAAAAAGGAACTGCAAGCTAAACTGTTTACTGCATTTGTTACACTTGAAGTATGTAGTTCAGGTACAGCCAGCACCACAAGGAACACATTAAGGTCTACTGCAGGTGACCGACCTATTAGTGAAAAAATTTACTACTATGGTTTTTGACACATTTCGCTTTTTTTGTGAAAAAAATATCAACTGAAAAAAATAAAAAGTTTTAATAAAAACAGCTATTAAGTTTAGAGTATTGTGTGAGGGTATCAAAAGCACAGGCATCATAGGCTGACAATACATTTATAAGAATCTGGAATGTTTCATTACCCAAGCACTCCTTCACATTAACTGATAATATACAAAATAGAAGCTTGAGCTTAAGATTGTGTCACTTGAACCGTGCACTTAAAACCCTGCTCTTGCCATTACAAGAATATAATTTGAGCTTCCTGTCAAACAGAAATTAGAAAAACCTTCCCCAAGACTGCTCCCAAAAAAAAATTATAAGAAAATGTTCATTAATAATACAATTAATGTTTTGAATCAATGCTGTGATGATGCTGCTACTATGAAAAACTCACAGCTGCAAGTATATTGAAGCATACTGACACTCTTCTGCTTTATTGCATTCTACATGAAGGAAACTAAAACTGACAAAAAATTAATTTCACTTCGCAAAAAAATAAAAAAGAAAACTGAGAGCAACAACAAAAAAATAAAACAAACAAACAAGCAAAAAACCCACCCACAAAACAAAAAAGAAAAAATAATTGGAGAGAGCTAGACACAGATAACACAAAGGAGAACTGCCTAAGTTCAGGACCCTATAAAAATATACCTAGAAAGCTTTTTCATTTTCATCTAATGTTACCCTTATTTTAGGCAAGTTCCAACTCTTGACCACTGCCTTTAAAATTAAAGCTTCCAGTAGTAATGTATGCAGAATTTGTAGCCAAAGCTGAACATGCAAACTATCTAAAAAACAGAACTTGCCCCATAGACTTCCGTGGTTTGTTCACTGAATTATCACTTGCAGTGCTGTATACTCAAGAGCCTTAGAACTATGAAGTACAGCAAAAATGAAAACATAAGTGTACTGCATCAATATCCTAGCAGTAAGTCTTTTAAGTTCACCAAGCATTTTGTCAATAAAATTAAAGATAATCCTGTCAATATAGTTTGAAATATGGGAAATGGGGAAAACATTTGAAAACCAGGGAGAAGCAAGGTCTAACAATAAGGTTCTACAGGGTGTGAGAACAACATCCAAAGTAAGGGGAGACAGAAGTTACCTTCTCAAAATATCCAAGGGCACCCTGTCGCTCAGTCACTGAAAAAGTATCAGTGGGCAGAGGCAGACCAGAGCTGCTCTGAGAGTTACATACTTTCAGCAGAAAAAACACATTGGTTATTGATGGAGAGGAAGTCCAAAATTAAAATTCAGTAGGGAAAACTACACATATAAGCATTTTTGCAGCAAGCAGAAATATCATACTGCATTTATTAACTTCAAAGTATTTCTAGAAAATATAATTATTTTTTAATTCTAGTAACCACCAACTGCAATTGAAATTCTTCTGTATGCACTAACCTTTCTTTTAGTATCTCTTTACAATCACTAATACCTGTGATCACTCAAGCTTTCAACTGATACGCAGATATATAGAGCCCAATCTAGTTTAATCATTCCTTTGTCCCAGTCTTCTACCACGTATTTTATATATGTGGTAGAATATGAATAACATGAATTGTTATATATGATATATACAACATAACATGATATATTATGTTGTATATATCATATACAACATATCATATTATGTTGTATATATCATATACAACATATCATATTATGTTGTATATGATACATACAACATAATATGAATTTATATATGTGGTTATATATGAATAACAAATGTCATATCTAAGCAATACATTTTAAATGTGAGTTATCCTATCATCCTCTAAATGAAGAAATCCTACTCCGGACTGTTATGGTAAATCACTTTTGTACATCCTTGGGATAAAGAGGCCTCAAAGACAGCTTACAGAAAAAAAAAGTTTCAGTTCATAATTTAGGTAAATATAGAACACAGGTTAAATATTAACTGTTAATAATCTTCTATGAGGAAGATGAAAGCATGGCAGACAATCCGAAGTCTAGAAAAACAATTTAGAACTTTTGCTCTTCACTGTTTAACTACACTTTTAAAATAAGCTTACAATATGAAGCATGTCTCAGGGAACAGCTGATCACATTTCCTAAATGTTTACAACTTCTTGGATCTTCTGCATAATTCAAAGACACTTTTAGGTTTTCTTGCTTTTCTTTGCAGAAAATTTTAAACCATCCTTGCTGCAAATCACAACCTCATGCTATCCTTTATTCCTTCTCCATAGTTTCCTTATTGCTTCTCTGTCAACCAGAGAAGGGTCTCATGCAGTGAGGAATTCAAGAGTTCTATCTTTAAACATAAAGCACTGATTTCTTTAATCTCCTACCGTTGTGTAGTTTGCGTAATACTATGACAAGTAACATAGCTTCTGTTAACAAGTTCTGTTAACATGTTCAGCAAGTTTGCCAACAACATGAAGCTGTATAGTGTGGTCGACATGCTGGGGGGAGCAGATGTCATCCAGAGGGACCCTGATGGGCTGGAAAGGTGGGCCCATGCCTACCTCAAGGTTCAGCCAGGCCAAGTGCAAGGTCCCACACCTTCACTGGGGCAAACCCAAGCACAAATACAGGCAGGGTGATGAGTGAACTGAGAGTAGCCCTGCAGAGAAGCACTTGGGGATGCTGGTGGATGAGGCTCTTGACATTACCCATCCCATGTATGCTGGCAACCCAAAAAGCCAGCTGTATCCTGGACTCCATCAAAAGATGCACGGTCAACAAATAAAGGGAGGTGGTTCTTCCCCTGTGCTCTGCTCTTATGAGATTCTACCTGGAATAATGTGTCCGTCTCTGGACTCCCCAGCACAAGAAGTGCATGGAGGTATTGAAAAGGGTCTAGAGGAGTGCCACAAAGATGATCCTAAGAGAACAAGCCAAGGAAGCCGAGTATGTTCAGCCTTAAAATGAGAAGGCTCCAGGGAGATCTTATAATAGCCTTCAAACACATGAAGGAGGCCCTACAGTAAAGCTAGAGAGGGACTATTTATAAAGAACATGTAGTGACAGGACAAGGAGAAATAGTTTTAAACTAGACCAGGGTAGATTTAGATGGGACGCTAACAAGAAGCTCTTTACTGTGAGGGTGGTGAGGAACTGGACTGGAATGCCCAGAGAAGTTGTGGACACCTTATCCCAGGAAGTGTTTAAAACCAGGCTGAATGATGAGCATGAAGATGACAATGCCTAATACTTAGAATATATACTGCATGCAAGCATATAAACATATCAAAGGTTAAAATGTTGGATAAATGTCACAAACCACTAAAATGTTTACTGAGAAAGCCCTTACTCTTTCTGATTTACAGCATCTCACTGAAATGGAAACAGAGATCTAATATTCAGCTGAAAAATATCTATGTTCAATGGACACCATTTTTTAAACTCTTTTAAAAGAAAATATAATCACTCTAAGCTTCCAAACATATGAAAACACTGGAACAAAGAATACATTTTTTCTAAAACTTATTTAAGGTAATGCTACAAACAGTAGGCATCAGCAAAAGAGGTTAAATTTGTTGATATTTTCAGATGTAGAAGGGATTAAGAGGCATAAAGAGAGAGTCATCTCAGAAACAAAAATGTCTGCATCACAGGCATGAATGATACCGACACTTGCATTTCCTTACACTGTTCAGCAGTGTAAAATCTATAAATGGACGTTTAAAATACTTTGATATTAGGCTTGTAACTGCCATACTAAAACATAAAACTACCTAAACCTGCTGAAGTATTGTTACGAAGATGCATAACTACCTAAACACTGATGTCAGATGGCTACCCTAGGGATGGGGGACTGTGTGTATGCATGTATTGCTTTACAGCTCACAGCAACAAATCAATTTCTATCCCCAAAAATAGAAACTGCAGTTTAAATAGACACTCATGGAAAAGTAATTAGTGTGTTTTATATTAGAGAAGATCAAGAAAAGGGCCAGGAGGATGATCAGGGGGCTGGAGCACCTCTCCTATGGGTGCTGACTGAAGAGTTGGGGCTGTTCAGTCAAGAGAAGAGGAGGCTCTGAGGTGACCTTATTGTGGCTTTCCAGTACCTGAAGGAGGCCTACAGAAAAGCTGGGGAGGGACTTTTTAGGCTATTAGGTAGTGACAGGAATAGGGGGAATGGAGCAAAGCTGGAGGTGGGGAGATTGGATGTGAGGAGGAAGTTCTTCACTATGAGAGTGGTGAGAGCCTGGAATGGGTTGCCCAGGGAGGTGGTTGGGGTCACTTCCCTGGAGGTGTTTAAGACAAGGCTGGATGAGACTCTATCCAGCCTGATCTAGGTTAGGGTGTCCCTGTCCATGACAGCAGGGCTGGAAGTAGATGATACCTTAAAACCCTGACTGATTCTATGAAAAACAGCATATTTAGATTAGATATTATGTTTGTAACAATGCCAGTGGAGCTTGGGCTAAAAAGATCAAGGACAGGTACAATTCATGAACAAATATGCTACCAGAAAAAAACAATGTCCTGGTTTCAGCTAAGACAGAGTTAATTTTATTCCTAGTAACTGGCACAATCCTAGATTTAGAGTGAAAATAGTGTTAATAACACACTGATGTTTCAGTGTGTTAGATACAGATCTAGATACACACACAACCCTCAAAGAAAGACTTCTCAATTTCCCATGTTCTGCCAACAAGCAAGTGTACAAGAAGCTGGGAAGCAGCAAGGCCAGGACAGGTAATCTGAACTAGTAAAAAGGATATTCTGTATCACAGAATGTCATGCTCAGTACATGCACTGGAGGGGGTTGTCTTGGGAGAAAAGAGCAGATCACTGCTCAAGCATTGGTCAGCAGGTGAAAAACAACTGCATTGTGCATCACTCATCTTGGGTTTTATTTCTCTGTCCTTTTTGTATATTGCTTTTCAAAACAATTATTACTACTACTACTACTTATTGTCATTATTATGCTTTATTTAATTTGAGTTATTCAACTCTTCTTATCTCAAAACATGACTTTTACCTTTTTCCACCCATTATTTTCCCCATCCAAACAGGAGAAGAGAGAAGTAAGCGAGTGCCTGCTGGTGTTAAACCACAGCACTGAACTTCTACATTATAAAAACAGCTGTAGGATCCTGATTTCTGAGATCTCTCTTACATTCCACAGGCAACTAGTCTGGTTTAATTAGGCTAAGTACTACTTGAAACTCTGGCAATGTAACCTTTTCCCCTGTGTGTGTAAACTGGGCATAGGGAAGGTTATCACTGCACTCATGCAAAGGGAGGGATAGGCAACTTCTCTATGTGCAGCCTATCAATATCCTCATTTCGAAAGAAAATTGAGTTTTCACCAGAAAAATAATAAAACGCTACTCCGCAAAGATGGCAAACAGTGTTGGTCTTCTCAGTGCCCACAGAAAGCTAGTGAACAAGTGTGGCAAAACAGACACCTCCATTCACAACAATTTTAACTATACATGCACATAAATCTCACATACCAAAAGCAGAATGATCACTTAAAGACAAATTTGTATTTTGAGAAACTTCCTTATATATAAAAACTAGAAAATGGGCTCTCATTGCTATGAAGGAATGCTTAACTAGATTTTTCTGCTACTAATGTACCCTTCATATCTGAGTGCCTCTCTTTTATGGTAAATTAAATCCATATCCTTGTAAAAACCTATTCTATGCAAAATTAATAAAGAAAACTTGTTGAAAGGTATACTGTCTTTAGCTATCAAAAATATTTTCCTGTACTACTACTTTTCAAGTCTTTCTTTGTTACTCAAATATATATACATGAATTATTCAACCCACATTAAGAGGTTTTAGTACTTTTCCCTTTCATGATACAGCACCTTTAAAGAATCCTGAAGTTATGTTTTACTAATTAGCTAGCAACAGGTTGTCAAAGACCAATACTCTGATAAATACTATATTTACAGAGATAACAGGTGAAGTTCAAACATCTGCTAGCATTTTATTACTTGTTCTTATCAATTGTCAATTTTCTAGATGATAAAATAGTAGCTGAATGCTACAGCACCTGAAGACAATGTTTTCCCTGCCCATGAAAGAGGATAGCAAGGGTATCTACTACTCACTGAACAGGAATAAAGTATATCACAGACTGCACAACCTAAAAGCAAGCAAGATTTGAAGCAGGCAGAACAGCTCCTGGAGGAGGCTGCTTATATAAACAGTTAATTGTTTCAGAATATTAAAACATGTTCTCTGATTTTCAAATTGACTTGTTACTTTAAAAGCTTGTTTGTTTTTTTTTAATTGATTTAAAATAAAGCAACAAAAATAAAGCCTCTGGGGCAATTTTTGCCTGCTTGTGCTGTAGAACTCACCACATGTTCAACACTTTCTGGCAGCTATACAGAAAAAGAGTAAGAGGAAAAGAGAATCAGAATACCATGTAGAGGAAGAATTTTACATCTTTCATACATAACTTCTGGTAATCAAAAGACTATCTTAAAATATTTCCAAATTAGTTGAAATACAAAATATGCACACACTTATCTAAGTACAGGAATATGTTATTGAGGGCTTAGCCTAAAAAACACAAGCCATAGAAAGTATACTATATAAAGCGAAAGTTAAATATAAGACTATAGTTTCACCCCTCACTTTAGAAAGCAATATTTTAGTAAACATCCAACAAATTTCAAAGTAGCTGAGCACACAGCATCCAAAGAAAACAAAAATATGGACATACTTAGTTTCATCCATTACTTCTACTTCTGCGGGAGCTGCGATGGGTGCATTTGAACGGCCTGCAGTCGGGTCATCTGTGTTCAGTTCTCCATTTGCTGAGCTTACTACCTGAAATTATGAGGATAACTGAAATTATGCTAGTGCCACAAGTATTTGTCAGTTCCTAAAGCTGTATTACACATTCAAAAAATCAGTACTTTTTTAAAGTCAAAAACTCTTTTATTCCATTAATAGTATCTTTTCCAGGATTTATTCCTGCATGCCTGCCATATTTCTTACATGTACTAGTAGAGCTGACATTGACACGATCCACACAAATTAGGTGCACTAAGTAAAGCAATTTGATCAGGCTTGTTGATCTCTCTAATGTCTCTTCTGAGCCTTAAGGCACTAACTGCTCTTCTGATATCAATGCGGTCAGTCTTACCCTATCTCTGCGCCTTCAATGTATTTAAGTGCTATAGTTTCCGTCTTTATGTGGCCTGGATCAGTTGTACGTTAAAGAATACTCATCAGAAGACACAAAAAAATAGATAAAAGTGCAGGTGGTGTTTAATTTTCACTCTTAAGAGCACAAGAACACTTACTGCCATCAAAGAAAATTAAAAAGTAAAGCTTCATCTTCATTCTCACTAATTACTAGTTAACTCCCAAATTCCTTTTTAAACTCTTGAACCACTGAGACAGATGTGTTTACCTGGGAATATTTGTTCTGACTTTAAACTAAATGGAATCAAATAGTGTGTCTCTCAATGTCTATCAGTTTTCTGCAGCACAGATGGAGTTATTCAAGAGGCCTCTCCCTAATTTACCTCACAGAATCTGCCAGGAAAATGGTTAACTGGATACAGACAAGTAGGCATCTGGTCAGGGATTTGATAGTGTAAACTGACCCATTCAAGTATCAAGATGTCTACTAGCAACAACCTAGCAACAAATGTTTGTCCAAGCAACATTACACAAACATGTCATTCTGGCTGAGTAACAAACATAAGAGCCCGCAGAAAACACCTGTAAAACAATCAGCTACAGTAAAGTGGACAAACAGTAATTCATAGTGCAAGACTCTTACCAGCTGTTGCCTGAAGGTCAGAGATTAAGGTATATGAAAATGGAGGGAAGGTAATTCAGTCACTATAATGTTACTATTCCCCTCACACTTCCAAGCTCTCAGTGTAGCAGATGCTTCATCTATTTATAACCAGAGCTAACAGCCTTTTTGAGGTTTGCATTCTGATTCCTATTGTAACTACAGAGCTTGAGAAGTCTACTGAAATCAAGCCACTCTTCCATGCCT
>VWZI01016967.1:0-12090 GCA_013396835.1 Psilopogon haemacephalus | reverse complement strand
ATATATAGATATATAAAGCAAAGTGACACAGTTAACATTGTAGTAAACCTTGCCTGCATTCCTAATAATTCAGTATTTCTGTCCCATGACATAGACTTCAAATGAACTTTTCTAGAGAGACTCTCAGTCCTGTGTGCAAGGTTTAGCAACAACAGTTGATTAGAAACAGACTTTGTCTGAAGTTTACTCAAGTAAGGGCAGGGAACAACCAAGAAAGACAACAGTGGTTTCCTTTAGTGGATTAACTCTTTGGTTTTTGTAAAAATCTTTGACATGATCATGGTAGAAACATTTACGTCAGACAGCAGAATACTGTCCTGCCTCACTCTGATCTCTATCAAAGACACAGAGATCAAGGAGAAAGAATCCTCTGTCCTTCCAATATGCATACACCAGACATCCATCAAATACACAATCAAATACTATCAAGTTCCACAACTTAAACAGGACATTAATTCATCTTTCAGAAAAGCATTGTGATCTCTGAAAATAGAGGCAAATTGAAGGATATTGGTCTGAGTAACAGTCAGTCGTGTTTCTCCAGTATCACAATACCCAAAGTTTCAATTTTAGTCTACTAACTCTGAAAACAGCTCTATGACCCATGTTAGTAAGACAAAGAACTCAGGATTAATACACCTGCAACAGAGCAAAATATTTAGTTTTAAATGAAACTTAACAAAGACTCCTCTAGAAGAGTCCAATAAATATGCAGAAGCACTTAGGTTCCAGTAAGGATAACACAAAAGTTCTGCACCTTGCTAAAATAACCTGCAAGATCCAAAGTTAAATGCCTGTGACAGTAAAATATTTTATGATGTGACCAAATAGCGTATTTGGTAAAAGACTGATAATGCAGGGTAAATGAAGCAGTGTTGACACTTGTACACTCTTGATCCTGGAGCACATGGTCTTAAGTTAGACAGATCATTACTTTTCTCTCCTAGCCTTCATGTCAATTATCTCAAAAATCCACACAACACAGACAGGAAAATAGGGGAATATAACAAAATAAAACAAGAATAAGTCACTTGAAAGACAGTGTATGCACTAAAGATGTGGTACACCAAATTCTGTTGCCAGGATGTACCATGAACAAGGCACAAAAAATATTTGCCATAGCCTATGCACAATAGCTAGAGCTTTGGGAAATGAGAGAAAAAGTGACACACAACACTAACTGTGTGAAGAAAAACTTTTAATTCATGTACTTATGCCTGGAATTGGACTGGATTTTATCAGCAGAATGATGAAACATGGGAAGCACAATTAATCTATAAATATATTTGTATACAGTCATAGTGGAAAAAATGTGGATGCTGAAATTATTTTTGTGCCTAAACAAAACTCACATGAACATTTTGACATGAAAAATCACAGAATTAGGTTCACAAAAGTAGTATTTTAAACTTCATTTCACATTAAAGTGTTGCAATGTTGAAGATTAACTTAAGCTATACAAGTAGAAGATTAAGGGCTAAACTGAAAAGCTAAACCACCTTCAAGGAATTTGATTACAGATCTTAATCCTGGTTTAAATTTAGTTGTTCTAAATTCAATCTGTTTTTTAAGACTTTAATTTGAAGAGAACACAAAGAAGCACGAGTCATACTGGCTGTTTCTTGCTCCTCTCCATAAGGCAAACTTAAAATACTGGACCCACTACCTAACGACATGTACTAATTGTATATGGTATATGGTGCTTTAGAAATCTCATTAAGGGCCAGGTATAAGATGATGAAGTTAAACCTGAATACAAACACCACAAAAATTGCAGCAGTAAATATTAAGGCTAGCCCCATGATTTGTTTTAGATTTGTATGTAAACTAATCTCTGATTTGCTGATGTTCATGCCTATAATCATATTAGGGAATTGCAAAAAATTGAAAAAGACATAGAAAATAACCCTTCATTACTAATCTCAGTCACTGAAGTCTCTGCTCTTCAGAAATAAGACCAGTCCCCATTCCTAAGCAACTCACTGGTGACACTACAGAGTGCTACAATTTGACATAAAAAACCTTACAGTTAGGAAGAATTAAGAATTAAAAACCCAACAAAACAAAACCCACACAACCTTTTGATTTACAGAATCTCAGGGAAATTGATCTGTATCTTCTCTGGCACAGCTTTCTCCACTTCTTAAAAGTTGTATCTTGCAGCTCAAAACATTTACATCAAACATCTAATCTAAGCACCTTTCAAGACCTATGGCACTTTACTGTGGACTCTTTAATCTGACCTTTTTATATAATATCCTTTAAAAGAATAAGCAAATGGAAAAACAAAGCAATATTAAGAGGAAAGAGACTAGCCAGCAAGTGATGGAATAGGGTACTGAACAGATTAGTAAAGTCATTATGACTGTATAACTAATTTGCTGTTTGAGCAGAGAAGGAAACAATTCAGTTCTGTACAACTGATATTTTGGGGGACTGCAGCAAACAATAATAAAGATACAGGAAGCTGCTGAATTAATTGCTGGGGCATAAAAATTTCTCTCACTAATAAGGCTACACAAACTAGCAGGAGTTTTACTTGTAGGAAGATCATAGTAGTAACACAAAGGAATACTACAGGTATTTTCTAAAAAAATATTCTCCCTGTTCCTAAAAAGGGTATTAAACAAATACTATTAATGGAATAAAATCTCTTGTGACTGTTATATTTTACCTGAGAAGGAATAAACATTCCTTGAGCATTGCGATTGCCAAAATTGCCAAAACAGTGATAAGATATACACTCTGAAAGCTTGAATAACTGGAATTTATCAAGTTAAATATGTATTTTTCTAATCTAAAAAAAAAAATCAAAAGATACAACTTAAAATCCAATTTTGATTCCACATTATTATACTACTCTCAAAATATCAATTACTATCTTTACAACTCATGTTATTGAGAGCATGACTACAACTTAAGTTTTACAGGCAAGGTTTTAAAATATTTGATTATGGACAGCACAGAACAGTTTTAAAACTCTTGCTGATAAAGAGTGATATTTATAATCCACTACCTTTTCTTTAATGACACATGACAGTAGTTCTAAACCAATAAAATTTTGAAAGTATGAAGTTTAGATTGAGCTTCAAAGCACAGTGAATTATCAAACTGGGGAGACCAGAGCACTATTTTCTTTTCCAAAGCAAATATATGTAACTTAGATTTTCATAATGAAAAAATTGCAGGAGACAGAAAAACTTCTCCCCCACCCTAATAACTCTTTAAAAATCCTCAACTATTTTCACTTCAGACCAAAAGGTCAAAATCTATGTGTTGGTTTGAGCTAATTGGAGAATCTGAGTGAGAAATTAGACTACTGGCTCAGAGAGAGTTAAACACATTGTGTCACTTCACCAAGTTTCACTGAGAAAGGAAAAAAAAAATTGTTTTAAGAGATGTTCTCAAAACAATGACATAGGCAGTCTGCTTCAGTCTGTGCTGGCTCCGGCCACGCTCTCCTTTGTCTCTTGGTCTTGGTGGCTAAATTCAGAGTAAATTCACTAAAACTACTAACTTCTCCTATCACTAATCTTTCTGACTGATCTTCAGCTTATCTGCAGCATCAAGAGGTGGTGAGATAAAGCTGGGGAAGCGGGGAAAGGTGGTAGCGGGGAGTTTGGTTACCCTCTCTTGGGGATTTTGGTCTCCGGGAGGGGTGTGGTTTGTGTATTACCTTTTTTACTGTATATTTCTGTAAATACCTGTTATATCTTGTAAATATCTGCTTGTATATTGTGCATTGCTGTAAATATAAAGCTTCATTTATTAACTTCCAGTGTCCTGAGTTTTAGCCGGGGTTTATAAAAGGTGGGGGGGGCAGGTAACTGCTTAACCCACTACAACCTCATATACACTTTGCAGATGGCATTTTGAATCCTCCTATATCACATTTCCATTTCATTGTTACCACAATCATCTCACCTCTAAATGTACTCAAAAAGGAAGATACCAGAAAGTAAGAACAAACCAGGAAAAGAAGTTCTTTGAAGATTATATTAACTAATAAAGGAAAAAAAATCTGGTTTCTGTTCATATTTCCACTGATTAGCGCTAAATACTGCCTTGGGGAACATTCCTCTTGTCAACTGTTGTTTGAACAAAATAAATAAAATTAAAGCAAAAAATCATTACTTAACCTTTTAATTGAATTTTACTTAAAGAACTACAAATGTGACTTGAACAACAGTGTATTCAACCAACATCATTTTAGTTGTTAATACACCTAAATAACACATCAGAAGTCTAAACTTCAGTTGCTCACACTGATGTAAGTGTATATGCCCTCAGAAAGAACTCCTTCATTTTAAGCTTTCAGCAGGAAATGTTTAGCAAGAACTCCATGTACAAACAGATGCATGGTTTTCTGCACCTCTTTTAACTTCAGTTTGCCATTTGTGAAGTAGGGAATGACAACAGGCATATTCTAAACATTATTGGAAAATAAACTTAATATGGAAACAGCAATCAAAATCATGCACTACAGGAAACTAGTATTATATAATGCCATATGACTGATTAAGTCATGTGAAGAGGTAAAAAAATACCTGTACTGAGCCACCATGTCTGTCAGCTGCTAGGTGAGCTCTCAAATGATGTGGATTGGCTTGTGAGTCCCAAGCTGCCCTATGGTCTGTTGACTACCATTTTTTAATTTATTAGGAATATACGAAAAAAAGAAGTTAAAAAAATTATCATATATTAGTTTTTAAAAGCACAGAACCACTACATACTCAATTCCTATAAAGACTGTACGTTATCTGTATATTTACACATGCCTACACACACATTTTCATAAAGAAGTAGCTAAAATACAAAATTCCACTGAAAAAGTCCACCAATACAGATTGTAACAGCATAGGTAAATGGACACAGATCTTCCCAACATTTTTACCACCTTAGTCATTACCTGGTTTTAAAACAGAAGTGACAGGGCTATACATTCATGTTAGAACCCTAACAGATCACAGTACTTGGAGAAGAGATAGTGATTAAAACCAGAGAACTACAGAAATGTAAACCAACAGAGAGAAAATTCACTACTGATGTAAGCTACAGTATATCATAGTATCAAACAAGCAATCTTTTAGGACATTTAAAGGTCTACAGAGTTACATTAAAAGGGATCTACTTAAAAAACAAATAAAACTAAACAAAGCAAACCTGGAACAAATTCTGTTTTGGAGTTCTAATTAAAAAAAAACAACTGCATAGCACAAGCTTCTAAATAAAGATAAATAATTCTGATAATATTACATGAACAGTTTACCTGGTTTTTGGATTGTTGCACTTTATGCTGATATGCTTCTCTATTTGAAGACTGTGCAGGGTCTGAATGTACTGAACCCAATGGAGTAGGCTACAAATATAAATAATATGTAGCAACTGGTAAAAAAAATAAATTTCTAAGTCTTACCAGAAGTTACTGGTTTCCAATATTCTTTAAATTTACTTATACCAAATAGAAAACAAATGCAAACCAAGACTTCCAAAAGTTCATTAATTAGTAATTCTACCAGACAGTACAACCAGGTAATACCAGACATAATTTTTTTCTGAAAGGCTTTAGGCTGATACTTCCTACAGTTAAGATACTCTGAAGAAAGGCTTAAAATTACAAATGCTAAATCCTGAAATGAGATTTAGCAAAACACATTATCAATTCCTTCAGAGTCACATATGGCACTTCAGGGTAAAACGTGCAATCTAAAATTGTCCAACTCACACATATAACTTCTCTAGTTAATAAGAAGCCAGAAAAAAAAAAAAAAAAAAAGTTGAGGTATTCAGGTCAGTACAGGGACTAGTACTATCCAACATATTCAGCACTGATCTGCATGAGGGCACAGACTGCACTGTCAGCAAGTTTGCTCATAACACCAAACTGGGTGGAGTGGCTGACACACCTGAAGGTTGTGCTGCAATTCAGCAAGACTTGGACAGGCTGAAGATTTGGGCAGGGAGAAATTTAATGAACTTCAACAAGAGCAAGTGTGGAATTCTGCCCTTTGGAAAGAATAACTAAGTATTGGTGTAGGTTGGGGACTAACCTGGTGGAGAGCAGTGAAGTGGAAAAGCATCTGTGGATCCTAATGGATGGAAGGATGACCATGAGCCAGCAGTATGTTCTTGTGGCCAAGAAGGCAAATGCCATTCTGGGATGTATTAGAAGGGGTGTGGTTTACTAGGTCTCAAGATTCTCATCCTCTCTGCTCTGCCCTGGTAAGGCTGCATCTAGAATATTGTGTCCAGTTCTGGGCCTCTCAGTTCAAAGACAGGGAACTGCTTCAAAGAGTCCAGAGCAGAGCCACAAAAATGATTAAGAGAGTGGAACATCTTCCTTATGAGGGGAGACTGAGGGGGCTGGGTCTCTTTAGTTTGGAGAGGAGACTAAGGTGTGACCTCATTAGTGTTTCTAAATATCTAAACGGTGAGTGTCAAGAGCATGGAGTGAGGCTTTTCTCAGTGATGCCCAATGGCAGGACAAGGGGCAATGAGTGGAAGTTGAGGCATAGGAAGTTCCATAGAAACATGAGAAATTTTTTTTTCACTGCAAGGCTGAAGAAACACTGGAACAGGTAGCCCAGGGTGGTTGTGGAGTCTCCTTCTGAGGTTACTTCAAGCCCTAACATTCTGTGACTAACTCTGTGGCCCTTTCTTAAAAGAATATAAACACTGTATTTTCTATAACTGTGACTATTCTAAATCATATTTCAGTAAAACAATGCCTATAAAGGACAGACAGCTTCTTTACAATGAACTGATAAATGTCTTGAGTATAATTCTGATGCAGAGAAATGATTGCTATAACATTTTAAAAATACTAGGAGCAAGAAAGTCCCCAAAGTAAAAATATACATGCAGTAAAGTATGATTTAAACCCCTCTTCCAACTTAAAAAACAGTCTGAACACCTAATACCTTGTTTTGGATTGAACAGACATGGATTGTCATATTAGTATATGAAAACATCTCAAGCCAAATGACGATGTTTGAAAATGGATTTGCAATTGAATCTATTCACAACTGAAATTGAGATTCAAGATTAACACTGGCTGAAAGCTGATCATGCAAAAACTCTCGGTATGCTAATAATGACTTCCTTGTACTCACCAGCTGTTTGCCAATCCAGTCATACTCATAATCAAACATATAGCCTTTCCGATCAAGTAAGTCTGTGAAGAGCTTCCTTAAGTATTCATAGTCTGGCTTCTCAAAAAAATCTAGCCTTCTTACATAACGCAGATAGGTAGCCATTTCCTCTGTATAAATAAGAAATGCACACAATTGCCATTGCTGTTTTCATGGTGCTCAAAAAACAGTACTTATTGCATTATAAAGCATGTTCTACCTCATCATAAAATCTGAACAGTTCTTCACCATAAATCTGTGAATTACCAGAATGACTCTAAGTATATCCTAAGAAGTAATTCCCTCCCTCTAACTTTCACTATGCTTTACCTGTCAAGATCTTCTATTCAAGATCTTCTACTCCTAATGTACAGTGTAGCAAGAGAGCCAGGACAGAAAGTCTGTTTCAACTTTTTTTCCAATTAATTGTACAAAGAAAAGCCTATGGAAAGGTAAAGAAGAGGGTATAGGAATGTGCAGGGTGACTATGCCTCAAAGAACAGCTATTACCAGAATATAACCTTCTTTCAAGAGAAGATCCATGTGTCATGTTCTACAGTGGACAACTCCAACTGCCCTGACAAAAAGCTGTTCAGTAGAGATTGCTGAGCTATAAATATAGCATGACTACAGAAGGCTCCAACAGTGCTGCTGAATGTTTCAAGCATCATGTTAGGCAAAGGTCTTGAGGAGGAGTGGCAAATATTCTGAACAGAAACACTGCAGATAAGTACTAAGGTTACCTGAGCTCTTGTAGAATGACTTCTGACCAGTGTCAGTTTATTATCGCTGTTTAAATACTGTATCAGCACAAAAATGGAGATTCATTTGGGTAGGTGTTACATTAAAATTATAAAATTCTCCCAGAAGTGGGGACAACCAGGGAGATTTCTGAAAGGGCCTGGACCTGTGAAGATAAAAGGAAAGAGCTTTCCTAGTTGTTAAAGAGTGTGAAGTACAGACTGTGCACTAGTAGAACTGTCTACTTAAGCAAAGAGTTCCAGCACAAATGTCTTGGAAGGTGAGCAAAGCATACAGAACCCCCCATTTTATAGTGGGTTTATACCATGAAAGACTTCTGAGACAACAGCTTTAAGGAACAAGCATCTTTATGGACAGAAGACTACAAGTATCCAAGGACTGAAAGAGAAGACTCATGAACACCTGAAGCACAAGCTTCAAATTCCATTAAGAAATTGCTCAGACACATGACTATATTTGCAGTACATCCTTCAGGAATGAAGTGAAGAGCATGTGGAATTGCAACAACCCAAGAAAAGATAAGATGGTGAGAAGAGAAACGTTAACAAGCTTTCACAGAAGACTAAGTTCTATAGGTCCTTCTGCTCCAGCAGGTACTATAAGAACTAAGACATTAAAAGAGTGAAGAGAGCAACAACCTAAACACACTGAAATTTTGGTTCATTTAGACTGCATCTGTCCACACCCTCTGTTACTAAACCAAACCAACAAAACAAACAAAACCCAAAACAAAAACAAACAAACAAAAAAAACCCACCAAAATGACAAAACCAACAAACAAACCAAACCACAAAAAAAGAAACAAAAAACCCAACCAACAATAAACTAAAAAAAAAAAACCACAACCCACCAGCCTCAAAAACAGCACCCCAAAACAAACAGAAAACAATCAAATGAAAGAAGGAAAGGCACTACAGCGGTTTGGAACAAGAGTACTACCACAACTTCTTGCAATTTACTACGGATCAGGCAAAGCACTTGATCTGAGACACAAATTCCGGTTGAAAAGAGGTCCTAAAAACTATCTTCTTTAGGAACTTTTGTGTATCATGAAAGAGTGGGAAAATACTTACTAACAAGCCATTCTAAGAAAAGCACTGACCCTTTACACTCGAGCCAAAAAGGCTCTCCTTACGGTTCCAGTTTACAAGGGAAGATACCTCTATGTGACTAGAAAGTCAGAGGATGAGTAAGGTTAAAAGTATATATCACCAATATTTATTAATGTGAAGAGGCAACTAAGTCAGAAGCGAGACAACAGTATCACTGCACATTCACCCTGACCCACATATTACATTCCAGTAAGTCTGGAGAAGCTGACATTTTATGATCCAAAGAAGGTGATGTAAAGAAGACAATCTTCTGACACAGAATGGCCCAGAAGCACAGAAGCAGTGCTAAGAATGAGCTATGATATGTGAAATTGTTCCAGAGATAGTGGAGTAGAAAGAGAGAGAAGTGACATTTTGAGACCACTTTAATAAAAAAAAGTCTTGAAGTAGCACCATATTGGTGCTGTCAATAACACACCACAGAACAATAGTGTGGAAACATCCCAAAGTACTCACTTTTGACAAAAAACAGCATATTTTACACATAAACAGATGGAGGTGTGAATAGGAGGAATTCCTTGGTACCTGAGATCCAACTCAAAAAACAAGCAAGACTCTTCAACAATACTAGAAGAGGAGATAGAGTGTTTGAAGAAGGTGAAAAGAAATCTTGCTAGGGACCTCTTTAACCAATCCTTTTAGAATGTAGGCTGCAAGCTAAAGCGTGCACGGCATGTCTTCAGAGATGTGAAGGCTGGAACAGAGCTACATAATGCAGCTGAATCTGTTATACCTATCTGATTCAAAAAAATCAAGTATTTTATCATCTATTTGAAGCAGAAACTCTAGAGTTTAGATCTCATACTTTACACAAGCCTTGACACAGTAGTAGCACTACACACTCCAAAACAGTAGAATTCCACAGAACAGGAAATTTTAAAGAAACTCCTTTCACATGTCAAAGACCAAGCATTTTCTACTGATACTACAGTTGTCTTGCCTTATGGAGTATAGGTCAGATAGCTCAGTCCGCCAGCTGTCTAAAAAGAACTGAAATGATGGTGGGTGTACTTCCCACTCTATTCTGTCATCAGTGTCAAAGGACAGAAGACAGAAAATCCATGGATATTATTCGACACAGAAATTCCCACATACAAGACCATATTAAATCTGAATTTTGTCTTTTAAAAGACCTAAGAATTTTATCTTGTCTTCTTCAAGGTCAAGTGTTTTTTCCTTATTCTAATATTCATTCCTATCGACAAGCATGTATCTGACTAAATTGGGTGTAAACAGGCTACTACAGCTATATTGCTACTCATGTATTTTCATGTATTTAAGGTGCACCACATACATCTTAAATTAGATATTAAGAGGATTCTAGCAGTTACATGAAAACTGATGCAAAACATGGATGCAGTAGGGGATGTTAGAGGACTTCTATTGCAGAACAGGTTTTTTCACCCCATATTTAAATTTTGTTAATTCACCAGACATTTGCCCTAAGTTCTGTTGAAAAATAAACCAAACAATTTTTGTTTGTTTTTTTTTTAACATGGAGCAGAAAATGCAAGGAAAAACATAAGAAAAACTGCTAACAAACTAATTTTCACCGTAGAGTGGGAAAGAATTCCAAATGTCACCCATTGAGAAATGGTTACGGCCTTGTCTGTTTTTTTTCCACACAACTCTAGTCAAAAGAAGCTCTACAGTCTCCCTGGTAATGACAATCCCACTACGTTCTTCACTATATTTAAAATACAGGAGTTGAAGTTCAAACCTAATTGCTTTGTGTTACATCCATGACTTTGTTCCAGTTGACGTGGAAATAGTAAACTGATTTCTTTAGTGTTTGTAGCAGCCAAAAGGCACAGAACTTCTCACCCTTCCAACTTTGACCAAACAAATCTTATTTTCGGCATAGAAACCCTCCCACTTCTTTATGAGATACTCTTAAAACAGGATACATTTTCTTGAAATACAGTCTCCAAAATTTAACAAGCTGCTTCAGCTGAAGCTTTCAGAATTATGTAGCATGGAAATGATAGTTTGTGCATCTTTCAGGCTATATCCTGTTTACAGACTCCTAATCAGTATATGGGGGGTTTTATTTGTTCAATTTTAAAAATATAGCACCATTACTTGCATGATTTTGTGACTGAGTCAGTACTTAAGAAACATTTTCATATGCTAAAATTGTTAATTTGGATTTGATCCTATATTTTTATACTATCTTGAACTGTGTCTTATCTTTCTAAGGCTACATTTGTAATCTGTCAACATCCTTTCATTCTAACCCCACTGTGAAGCCTAAATATTTCAAACTAATTTTTGAAAGTTTAATAAACATTCTCAATTACACAAAGCAGTCAAAAAATACCTCACAGATTTGGTACAGATCTCTGTGGAATACCACTTCAAGTTTTAAATTTGGCAACAATGTACTTTTAACACTCTTCTTCCTATTGCATATTCCTTTTCAATAGGTTTTAAGATCACTTGTGAGGATATTTATAGATAGCAGAAAAAGCACCAAGATTTTATGAGACAAAACACCTGTCCACAAGGCCTGATGTAAACAGGATTTCATTTCATAAGAGGAAATCAAATTAGCTTGTCATGAGCTATTCTCAAAGAATCCAACTTGCTTATCAATGATACTGTGACTCCCTGTACCAAGGTCATTAGTCCAACTTTAAGAAAACATCATATTGGATTCTCTTTGATTTTTCAATACTTCATTGTTTCCCCACACACTGAAGGAGAACTATAAGTGACACTTGAAAATACTTGCCAGTTATTTTAAGTATTATTTCAAGCTGTTCTTAATGAGGCTTATTTTCAAACTGGCCAGATTGATGCCAAAAAGCTTACTATATTTTATGTAAGATAAAAAAACAAAACCATGTATCATAACTTTAAGTGTTTCTTTTAGAGGAATTTCTTGGAGAAACATCAGAATTAGTTTACTGCTGCTTCAAAGGGTAATTTGTGTATCTATTACCATATTACACAATACACATATTTGGAATTATTTCTTAATTTTTTTTAAGCCAGATTTTAAACAATTATCTATGCAAGTTTCACTTTGTAAATCAATATACAATGGTTTTATTAACAATAGACATTACCTGGAAAGTTTTCAC
>VWZI01016965.1:2437-23357 GCA_013396835.1 Psilopogon haemacephalus | reverse complement strand
ATCCTATCCTATCCTATCCTATCCTATCCTATCCTATCCCTGCCCTCTAGCAAGTCAACTGTGCCACACAGCTTTGTGCCATCTGCAAACTTGCTGAGGGTGCACTCCATGAATTATTCCTCATTCCCCTGTGGTTCTGGCTGAGCTCACTGCTGAGGGATGTTAATTTGAGGCACCCATTGTGTGGCCCCTGGCATGTGAAATTCATCCCCCCCCCCTCCAGCATCCCTACCAGGGCAGGTTGGCACAGCAATTGTGTGCTGATGTGGAGGGTCCTGGCGCCTGAATCTTTCTAGCACCTTGGCCCATGCTCATTCTAGCATCAAACTGCTAATTAATTATGACATTTGTGCTACTCCATTTTTCACAGGGAATCTGCAGAGCCTGGCAGGCAGTTAATTAGCTCTCTCTATGCAAAGGATACTAAGGGAGGGGGTGAAGGGGGGAGAGAAGAAAAATAATAATTGCTTGAGGAATCATCACCGTGTTCTTTCAGAAAGGTCTTACCTGGGAGCTGGCTTAAAGCTTGCAGGATTTGCACTTGGAAGGATGCCTCTGTCAAAGGCCAATCCTTTGGCAGAGAGATCTTGAAGGGAAAGGTTATCTGGGAGATGTGGCTCAGTGGGTGTTGTGTAGTGCTTCGGGAGTCCAAGGGAAATCAATTTTCTAAACAGCCCCCATTTTGCAGTGGATTTCTTTGTTCCTTTTTAAAAACTCATCTGCTCATCTTTGTGTGGATGTGTGCAGCTAGCAGACCAGGGATGGCAGGAGGAGATCTCTGTGTGTGTGTGTGTGTGTGTGTCCCCTCCCCAGGCTGCTGGCAGCTGTTGTCAGGAGGGTGAGGGTCTTCTATCAGCCTCTCTATTTAAAACCCACAATCTTTAAGAGAATGACCTGTGGAGGGGATGGTGTTTGCAAGCATCTCCTGGTTTGATGCACCTGCTCTCTCTCTCTTCCCTAAATGTATCCTGACCTCCTGAGCATGCGAATCTAAGCCCCTCCAAGGATTCAGTGATGGTTATGGTGTGTCCTGCCTGTAGGGTTGCCCATTCCTTCAGGTTATAGAAAAATATAATGGTTTAGGTTGGAAAGGACCTCAGAGATCCATTCTATGATGCTATCATCTAGTTCCAACTCCCCCACCATGTGTGGAGACATCTTCACAGAATCAGAACAGTTTAGGTTGGAAGCGCCCTCAGAGATCATAGAACCATAGAATCAGAGAATGGTCTAGGTTGGAAGAGACCTCAAAGATCATCCAGTTCCAACCCCCCTGTGCCATAGGCAGGGACACCTCCCACTAGAACAGGTCACTCAAGCCCTCATCCAGCCTGGCCTTGAACACCTCCAAGGAGGCATCAGCCACAACCTCCCTGGGCAACCTGTTCCAGTGTCTCACCACCCTCACTGTGAAGAACTTCTTCCTCACATCCAGTTTCAATCTCCCTTGTGCCAGTTTAAATCCATTCCCCCTCATCCTGTCATTACAAGATCCATTCTATGATTCTATCATCTAGTTCCAACTCCCCCACCATGTGCAGGGGACACCTTCACAGAATCACAGAATGGTTTAGGTTGGAAGGGACCTCAGAGATCCATTCTATGATTCTACCATCTAGTTCCAAGTCCCCTACCACATGTGGGGACACCTTCACAGAATCACAGCATGATTTGGGTTGGAAGGGACCTTAGAGATCCATTCTATGATTCTATCTACAGGAGGGCTGGGGAGGGACTATTCACAAGGTCTTCTAATGACAGGATGAGAGGGAATGGATCAGAACTGTCATAGGGGAGATTGAAACTGGATGTTAGGAGGAAGTTCTTTCCAGTGAGAGTGGTGAGACACTGGCACAGGTTGCCTCAGAGAGGTTGTGGTTGCTCCCTCCATGGAGGTGTTCAAGGCCAGGTTGGATGAGGCCTTGAGCAACCTGTTCTAGTGGGAGGTGTCCCTGCCTATGGCACAGAGGGGTTGGAACTAGATGAGTTTTGAGGTCCCTTCCAACCTAAACCATTCTATGGGTTCAAACTGGCAGAGAGGAGATTTAAACGGGATGTTAGGAAGAAGTTCTTCACAGTGAGGGTGGTGAGACACTGGCACAGGTTGCCCAGGGAGGTTGTGGCTGCTCCCTCCCTGGAGGTGTTCAAGGCCAGGCTGGATGAGGTCTTGAGCATCCTGATCTAGTGGGAGGTGTCCCTGCCTATGGCACAGGGGGGTTGGAACTGGATGACCTTTGAGGTCCCTTCCAACCTAAACCATTCTATGATTCACCTGGGAGCAACCCGTTCCAGTATTTCACCACTCTCATTGTCAAGAACTTCCTCCTGATGTCCAGCCTAAATCTCCCCTGCTCCACTTTCAAACCATTATGACTCATCCTATCACTCCAAGCCCCTTCTGTGCAGTCCAACCTAAACCATTCTACGAGGTGCATTGAGAGCAGCTCGCAGGCGGTCCGTAACCGCGGGCGGGCTCGCTCCTTGGGATGAGGAGCAGGTTTTCATTTTGGGGGTGAACAAAGCCAGCCAGGAAAGCAGAATAATGGAAGTGATGTTTGTGCCTGCAGGGATAAACAGGCATTTTCTTAAACAGATTGAAACCTCCGGCGGGTTGTGCTTGCCCTCAGCACTCCCTGGGAGAAACTTGTTTTATTAGCAGATAGCTGCGCGCTGAGGTTACAGATGGAGCATTACAGTAATGGAGTTGACATCTATATAATGGAGTTGACATTTTATTGAAAAGGGATAGAAAAGCCCACCTTAACAAACAGTTCCCCTCCTTCCCCCCTTCCTTTATTTCCTTATTTTGCTCTCATCCATCGCAATAAGCCGCAGAAACTTTGAACAGCCACCCCGGCGCTGGCGGCGTAATAAAACTTCACGCAGCAATAGGTGCTTCAGGGATGGTTGTGGGACTAATCAGCCCCGCCGTGGACTTGAACTTTGCTTGAGGAATCAAGGCAATAGGCTTCTTCACAGCAGCAAGCCCTAACAATCTGAATCAATTCGTGGCAGCTCGCTCTCGTTAATAATCGTTAGGCGCAGCCTCGACTTCCAGTTCATGTGTAGTAAGTTCAGGTTCCTCTTCTGGAGGACAATGATTCATTTCTCAGCTGGTTAATAGAATCATAGAATCAGTCAGGGTTGGATGGGACCACAAGGAGCACCCAGTTCCAATGCCCCTGCCATGGGCAAGGACACCTCTCACTAGAGCAGGCTGTCCAGAGCCTCGTCTAGCCTAACCTTAAACACCTCCAGGGATGAGACTTTTACCACCTCCCTGGGCTCTCACCACACTCATGTTGAAAAACTTCTCCCTAACATCCAGTCTGAATCTACCCCTTTCTAGCCTGAGGAATCAAGGCAATAGGCTTCTTCACAGCAGCAAGCCCTAACAATCTGAATCAATTCGTGGCAGCTCGCTCTCGTTAATAATCGTTAGGCGCAGCCTCGACTTCCAGTTCATGTGTAGTAAGTTCAGGTTCCTCTTCTGGAGGACAATGATTCATTTCTCAGCTGGTTAATAGAATCATAGAATCAGTCAGGGTTGGATGGGACCATCAGGATCACCCAGTTCCAATCCCCCTGGCATGGACAGGGACAGCTCACACTAGATGAGGCTGTCCAGAGCCTCGTCTAGCCTGGCCTTAAACACCTCCAGGGATGAGGCTTCCACCACCTCCCTGAGCAACCCATTCGAGGCTCTCATCCAGTCTGACTCTACCCATTTCTAGCTTTGTTCCATTCCTCCCAGTCCTATCCCTACCTGACAGCCTAAAAAGTCCTTCCCAAGCTTTCTCTTAGCCCACTTAAGATAACTGAAAGGCCACAGTATGGTCACCATCCTGGAGAAGAGAAAGCTTTGAGGAGACCTTAGAGTAGCCTTCCAGGATCTGAAAGGGCCTACAGGAGGGCTGGGGAGGGACTATTGACAAGGTCTTGTAATGACAGGACAAGGGGGAATGGGTTTAAACTGGCAGAGGATAGATTGAAACTGGATGTTAGGAGGAAGTTGTTTGCAGTGAGGGTGGTGAGACACTGGAACAGGTTGGCCAGGGAGGTTGTGTCTGCTTCCTCCCTGGAGGTGTTCAAGGCCAGGCTGGATGAGGCCTTGAGCATCCTGATCTAGTGGGAGGTGTCCCTGCCTACGGCACAGGGGGGTTGGAACTGGATGATCTTTGAGGTCCCTTCCAACCTAAAGCATTCTATGATTCACCTGGGAGCAACCAGTTCCAGTATTTCACCGCTCTCATTGGGCAGAACTTCCTCCTGATGTCCAACCTAAATCTCCCCTGCTCCAGTTTCAAACCATTATGACTCATCCTATCACTCCAAGCCCTTCTATCAAGTCCCTGCCCAGCCCTCCTCTAAGTTCTTTTCAGGTATTCAAATGTAGTTATGGGTTCTGTGATTCTGACTACTGATGAAGTATTGCTGAGGTCCAGAAATGAAATTATCCATGGTTGTCCCTTCTGGCTTGCATCAGCCTGGTCCTCAACTTTTTCTGGGTGCAGCAAAAAAGCTGTTCAGGAAAATAAAAAGCCAAAATGCTCTTCAGCTCCCAAAATGCTTTTCAAAAGTAAAATCCTTTTAATTAACCAAAGCTGCAAGTCCCTTGCTGGCTTCTGCTCTTTACTCAGTGCACTGTAATTTAAATAACACATCTCCCTTTTCTTTTTTTCCCCCTTTTTTTTTTTCTGTTGCTCCTGAGAACTTTGGGTTACCACAGCCCCTTGACATTTGTATTTCTAATGTAATCATCAAATGCTCAAATACAGAGATTACATTTGGATCAACACGTTCAGTTCTTAAACCCTGGAGGTAATTATCTTTTCTCATCTGCAACAAAAATGGGAATATCATTACATGAGCCATTAGGAGCTCCTATTGCCTGGATCTTGGCCAGGGGCATCACTTGCAGTGTCATCTGCTGCTTCTCAGAGGTTCTTCCACAGCGGGAGGCTTTCTAAGGTGCTGTAGGTGATCTGTGTGCAGGAGCAGCAATGTGCCCTTGTGAATCATTGAATCCTTGTGGCCAAGAGAGCCAAAGTCATAGAGTCAGGGTTGGAAGGGATCACAAGGATCAGCCAGTTCCAACACCCCTGCCATGCCCAGGGACACCCTACCCTAGATCAGCCTGTCCACAGCCTCTGCCAGCCTGGCCAAAAACACCTCCAGGAATCTGGCCCCAAACACCTCCCTGGACAACCTATTCCAGGCTCTCACCACTCTCATGCTCAACAACTTCCTCCTCACCTCCAGTCTCAATCTCCCCACCTCCAGCTTTGCTCCATTCCCCCCAGTCCTGTCACTACCTGAGAGCCTCAAAAGTCCCTCTCCAGCTTTTTTTGTAGGCCCCTTCAGATCCTGGAAGGCCACAGGAAGGTCACCTGGGAGCCTCCTCTTCTCCAGCCTGCACAGCCCCAACTCTTTCAGTCTGTGCTCACAGCAGAGGTGCTGCAGCCCTCTGAGCATCCTCGTGGCCCTTCTAGTAGGTCAAGAGAGGTTCTCCTGCACCTCTACTCTGCCCTGGTGAGGCCACATCTGGAGTACTGTGTCCAGTTCTGGACTCCCCCTCCCATTTCAAGAGGGACATAGAACTGCTTATGAGTGTCCAGCACAGAGACACAAGGATGATTAAGGGAATAGAACATCTCTGTAATGAGGAGAACCTGAGGGAACTGAGGCTGTGCTGCTTGGAGAAGAGGAGCCTGAGTGGTGATCTCAGCAATGGTTCTCAAGATGTGCAGGTGAGTGGCAGGAGGCTGGAGCCAGCTCTGCTGGGTGATGCCCAGGGACAGGCCAAGGGGCACTGGGTGGAAGCTGAGGCATAGGAAATTTCATTTAAACATGAGGAGGAATTTTGTTCCCTGTGAGGGCTACAGAGCAGTGGCACAGGCTGCCCAGGGGGGCTGTGGAGTCTCCCTCTCTGGAGATATTCCAACCCCACCTGCAGTACTGTGTGCAGTTCTAGAGACCCCAGCACAAGAAGGACATGGAACTGTTGGAGAGAGTCCAGAGGAGGGCCACGAAGATGATCAGAGGGCTGCAGCAGCTCTGCTATGAGGACAGGCTATGAGAGTTGGGGCTTTTCAGCCTGGAGAAGAGAAGGCTTCCAGGAGACCTTATAGCAGCCTACCAGTATCTGAAGGGAGCCTGCAGGAGGGCTGGGGAGGGACTGTTCACAAGGTCTTGTAATGACAGGACGAGGGGGAATGGGTTCAAATTGGTGGAGGGGAGATTTGAACAGGTTGTTAGGAGGAAGCTCTTCACAGTGAGGGTGGTGAGGCACTGGAACAGGTTGCTCAGGGAGGTTGTAGCTGCTCCCTCCCCGGATGTGTTCAAGGCCAGGCTGAATGAGGTCTTAAGTGACCTGTTCTAGTGGGAGGTGTCCCTGCCTATGGCACAGGGGGGTTGGAACTGGATGATCTTTGAGGTCCCTTCCAACCTAAACCATTCTACGATTCTATGATTCTATGAACGTGTTCCTGTGTGATCTGCTCTAGGTGACCCTGCTCTGGCAAGGGGATTGGACTGGATGCGCTTTGAGATCTCTTCCAACCTAAACCATTCTATGATTCTATGATTCTATGAACGTGTTAATGTGTGATCTCCTCTAGGTGACCCTGCTCTGGCAAGGGGGTTGGACTGGATGAGCTTTGGAGGTCCCTTCCAGCCCCTGTCACTCTGTGATTCTGTGAACTTCCTAATCTAGAGCAAGATGAATTCTTCCATCACTGCCCCCTGCCAGACTTCAGCTGCTGTCCAGCACATCCCCTGCTGGCCTCTTATTTCCCAGTTTGAAGTGGTGGTTAAATTTCACTGGGCTGCTGGTAAATCCATCTGGGATTCAGATGCTGCTGCTCTGCCTGCCTGCCACTTCCACCCATGCGTTCTGGAGGTGAACTCTCTCACTTCAGGTGTGGAAAGAGTCCTCGAAGGAAGGTAGGAAAAGGTTTTGCTGGCAGCTGAGCTGGCGAGTGCTGCCTGCCTCTCCGGGTGTCTGGCTCTCCACTCGAGTCTCTGCAGAACAGGGCTGTGATCAAGGCCCACCAAGCATCCTCCAGAAAGCATTTGATGGAGGGGGAAATCGTGCGAGTTGATAAAGAACTCGATAGTGGTGTGTCTGAAGTGGAACTTAAGCTAACTGCCAGGAAACACTTTGAAAAGCACTGACCACAATTAAGCACTTAATCAGGAGAGAGCTGCAATTTTCTCCGGCTCAAAGTAGAGAAATCCTGAAGTGCAAGATGCAGGAGATACGAAGGGAAATGTCTCTTTGGCAATTAAGATCCCTCCTGCTCAAAGGCTGCAAATGGTATCGCTGAATTGCTCTTTGTTGCACAGTTGATACACTGAGTTATCTGAAATGTAAAACCATTGAGCCTACAATGCCACTCAATGAGTAAAGCAGCTTCTCCTGCTCATCTGTTACTCAGCAGAGTGGCTTCAGGTGGTATCTACTTCCCCTTCCTCAAAACAGCATTTTAGTAGCACAGAGTCATAGAATGGCAGGGATTGGACAGGACCTTAAATATCCAAGAAGGGTCCATTGCACCTAGGATGCCACTCAATGAGTAAAGCAGCTTCTCCTGCTCATCTGTTACTCAGCAGAGTGGCTTCAGGTGGGATCCACTTCCCCTTCCTCAAAATAGCATTTTAGTAGCAGAGAATCATAGAATGGCAGGGATTGGAAGGGACCTTAAAGATCCAAGGGTCCAAGCCCCCCGCCAAAGAAGGGTCCATTGTGCCTAGGATGCCACTCAATGAGTAAAGCAGCTTCTGTTCATCTGTTACTCAGCAGGCTGGCTTCAGGTGGTATTTACTTCCCCTTCTTCAAAACAGCATTTTAGTAGCACAGAATCGTAGAATGGCAGGTACTGGAAGGCCACAAGAAGGTCACCTGGGAGCCTCCTCTTCTCCAAACTGCACAGCCCCAACTCTTTCAGTCTGTCCTTATAGCAGAGGTGCTGCAGCCCTCTGAGCATTCTCATGGCTTTTCTCTGGACACCTCCAGCATCTCCACATCCCTCTTGTCCCAGGGGCTCCAGAACTGGATGCAGCACTCCGGGTGAGGTCTCACCAGGGTGGAGCAGAGGGGGAGAATCACCTCCCTCGACCTACTGCCCACACTTCTCCTGCTGCAGCCCAGGCTCTGGTTGGCTTTCTGGGATAAAGAAGCTTGCAGGAACTCTTCTATCAGCATGCAGAGGAGATGCCTGCCCCAGAGCTGATGTACAGCACCCCTAAAGAATGAGATGTTAATCGCATGAGATAAATTGCTGGGGCATCTGCACCACTGTTTTGCTGCACTTATTTGGAGGCTGAGATATTATCTGTGCTTCACCCAACAGCTCTGTGTGTGTGTTGACTTTCTTCCTCTTTCATCAGGTGTACATCTAATGCAATGCAGGTGGCTGATTGAAGTTGTCCAAGCCATGGGGGAAGAAACGAAATCCTCATCCATACAGCACTGAGAGGTTGGAGGAGAAGCTTGGAGGAGGTGCAGCCTTCTGACACATGATCCCCACTGGAAGTTGTAAAGGGTTAACTTTCCCAGGGGTGGACTGAACCTTTTGGAGCAATACTAGAGGAGGCCACAAAGATGCTCAGAGGGCTGCAGCAGCTCTGCTATGAGGACAGGCTGAGAGAGTTGGGGCTTTTCAGCCTGGAGAAGAGAAGGCTTCCAGGAGACCTTATAGTAACTTTCCAGTATCTGAAGGGGGCTACAGGAAGGTTGGGGAGGGACTGTTCACAAGGTCTTGTAATGACAGGACGAGGGGGAATGGGTTCAAACTGGCAGAGGGGAGATTGAAACTGGATGTTAGTAGAAAGTTGTTTGCAGTGAGGGTGGTGAGGCACTGGAACAGGTTGGCCAGGGAGGTTGTCCCAGGGTCTGCTCCTTCCCTGGATGTGTTCAAGGCCAGGTTGGATGAGGCCTTGAGCAACCTCTTCTAGTGGGAGGTGTCCCTGCCTATGGCACAGGGGGGTTGGAACTGGATGAGTTTTGAGGTCCCTTCCAACCCGAAACCATTCTGTGGGTTCCTCTGGAAGTATTTTGCGCTGCAACTGCTGCTGTTTCCACTTGCTTTTACTCTTGACTGTAGATGACATTGTAGACTTTTATTGTTGAATTATTTTTTTTCCTTCATCTTTTACACCTGCTCTAGTGGAATTTGTCCCTGCCTATGGCACAGGGGCGTTGGTACTGGGTGATCTTTGAGTTCCCTTCCAACCTAAACCATTCTATGAGTACCACTGGAATTATTTTGTGCTGCAACTGCTTCTGTTTCCACTTGCTTTTACTCTTGATTGTAGATTACATTGTAGAGCTTTATTGTTGGATTACTTTTTTCCTTCCTCTTTTACACCTGTTCTAGTGGGATTTGTCCCTGCCTATGGTGAGGGTTGGTACTGGATCAATTTTGAGGTCCCTTCCAACCTAAACCATTCTATGAGTACCGCTGGAAGTATTTTGCGCTGCAACTGCTGCTGTTTCCACTTGCTTTTACTCTTGACTGTAGATGACATTGTAGACTTTTATTGTTGAATTATTTTTTTTCCTTCCTCTTTTACACCTGTTCTAATGGGATTTGTCCCTGCCTATGGTGAGGGTTGGAAGTGGATGAGCTTTGAGTTCCCTTCCAACCTAAACCCTTCTATGAGTACCGCTGGAAGTACTTCGTGCTGCAACTGCTGCTGTTTCCACTTGCTTTTACTCTTGACTGTAGATGACATTGTAGGGTTTCACTGTTGGATTATATTTTTCCTTCCTCTGCTGCACCTGTGACTTGTCAGAACTCCTTGTCACATCTCCAAGTGCCAATAAACCTGCAGCCCACATCCATCAGTTGCTGCTTGTCGCTTGTCTTCCTTTTTGAGAGCTCCATTCCTGAAGTCGAAGTGAGGCTTTCCCCTGATGTCAAGTCAAGATCCTCTTTAAACTGAGATGTCAGGCACTGCCTTTGAGTGCTGCACACCTGCTGTGATGGGACCCTTACCCATATCAGGGCCCTTAAGAGCTGTTTTAATCAAAACAAGGGAAATCATCCTAAACAAATCTATAACAAAGCCCTCCTACCATGCTGCATCTTGTGCTTGGTTTTGGAGGAGTGCAGGCAAAACCAGGACTACTACAACTCCAAGCTGAATCTTGGAGCTGTGTCATTATGTGGAAGCAATTTAAGAGGTGGGAGTAGACTCGAGCAGGGATGGATTACTTAGTCAAAACTTGGGAAGGTTTGATAAATGACAAGGCAAAGCAGCCACATGGATTTTTTTAGCTGCTTCGTTGTGGTGTTTGTTACCAGAGGAGAGATTTAAACTGGATGTTAGGAGGAAGTTCTTTACAGTAAGGGTGGTGAGACACTGGCACAGGCTGCCCAGGGAGGTTGTGGCTGCTCCCTCCCTGGAGTTGTTGATGGCCAGGTTGGATGAGGCCTTGAGGGACCTGTTCTAGTGGGAGGTGTCCCTGCCTATGGCACAGGGGGGTTGGAACTGGATGATCTTTGAGGTCCCTTCCAACCTAATCCATTCTATGATTCTATAATTCAGTGCTAAGCTAACACACCCATGGATGAGTCAAGGGCAGCTTTTATCCCCTTGATGACTACCACACTGCAGCCAAATGCAAAGATGTAAATCTCTTAGAATCTTAGAATCAGTCAGAGTTGGAAGGGACCACAAGGATCATTTAGTTCCAACCTGCCTGCCATGTCCAAGGATACCCTACCCTAGATCAGGCTGGCCACAGCCTCATCCAGCCTGGCTGCAAACACCTCCAGGGATGAATCATAGAATCACAGAATCATAGAATCACAGAATCATAGAATCAGTCATCACCATTCTGTGATTCTATGATTCTGTGATTCTATGATTGATTCTATGATTCTGTGATTCATTTCCTGGTAGAATCATAGAATTAGTCAGGGTTGGAAGGTACCACAAGGATCATCCACTTCCAACCCCCCTGCCATACCCAGGAACACCCTACCCTACATCAGGCTGCCCACAGCCTCTGCCAGCCTGGCTGCAAACACCTCCAGGGATGTGGCATCAACCACCCCTTGGACAACCCATTCCAGTCTCTCACCGCTCTCATGCTGAAGAACTTCCTCCTCACGTCCCGTTTGAATCTCCCCACCTCCAGCTTTGCTCCATTCCCCCTAGTCCTGTCACTACCTGACACTCAAAAAAGTCCCTCCCCACCTTTTTTGTAGCCCACTTCAGATCCTGGAAAGCCACCATAAGGTCACCTGGGAGCCTCCTCTTCTCCAGACTCAACAGCCCCAACTCTTTCAGTCTGTCCTCATAAGCGAGATGCTGCAGCCCTCTGAGCATCCTCATCGCCCTTCTCTGGACACACTCCAGCATGTCCACATCTCTCTTGTCCCAGGGGCTTCAGCAGTGGATGCAGTACTCCAGATGAGGTCTCACCAGGGTGGAGCAGGGGGGAGAATCACCTCCCTGGCCCTGCTGGCCACACTGCTCCTTATGCATCCCAGGCTCTGGTTGACTTTCTGGGATAAAGAAGCTTGCAGGAAGTCTCTTATCAGCATGCAGATGAGATAACTACCCCAGGGCTGATGTACAACACTCCTGAAGAAGGTGATGTTGACCTCACGGGGTAAAGTCCTGGGGCATCTGCACCACTGTTTTCTTGCCCGTATTTGGAGGCCACCCTCTGCTTCACCCAACAGCTCTGTGTGTGTTGACTTTCTTCCTCTTTTATCAAGTGTACATCTAATGTGATGTGATGGCTGATTGGAGTTGTCCAAGCCATGGGGGAAGAAAGCAAATCCTCACCCATACAGAGCTGAGAGTTTGGAGGAGAAGCTTGGAGGAGGTGCAGCCTTCTGACATGCTACAGCATGTCCACATCCCTCTTGTCCCAGGGTCTCCAGAACTGGATGCAGTACTCCAGGTGGAGTCTCACCAAGGCGGAGTAGAGGGTGAGAATCACCTCCCTGGCCCTGCTGGCTACACTTCTGCTGCAGCCCAGGCTCTGCTTGGCTTTCTGGGCTGCAAGTGCACACTGCTGCCTCATCTTGAGCTTCTCATCCTCCTGATAAAATGTTCTTAGCCCGACCTAAGCCTGGATTCCCCAGCCAGCACCTCCAGCACCTCTCACCAGCCCTGTGTCCCAGGAGCTTGTCACCTCCACCATCAGCTTTGTGCTGGCTGCTGGCCAGGTGCGTTCTGCCCGATTGATGGAGGCTGCTTGGCAGGCAACGAGTCCTGACTGGTTGTGTGTGTTTGTTATTTAAGGATAAGCAGGCACCTCAGAGCCAATGGGAAGCTGAAGATGTGACCAGGGGGCAGATGTCAGCACTCTGCCTGAAGGACTGAGGGAAGTGGTGTGTATTTTCCTTGCGGTGAAGCTGTGCTGCTCAGCTGCAGGGCAGGCAGCCTGACCCCAGGCTCTGCATCTTACCAAGGAGAGGGCTGAAATGGAAGGGGTTGCCTGGCAGTGACTATGGTGAGAGGTAGTAAACAAGAGGGAGGCAGAAGAGGGAAGGTGGGCAAAGAGGCATCCTTCAAACAAACATCGCACTTTGATTTGCCTGGGCCTTTGAAGCAGCACAGTCACCAGTGGGGAGGGCAGGAAGCATTTACTTATTCCCAGGAAGCCATCAGGAATTACACAGAAAGCTGTGCAGGAGCTCTTCCAGAGCTGTGACCTGTTGTGGTGGTTTAAGCAGTTACCTCTCTGTGTGTGTGTGTGTGTGTGTGTCCCACCTTTTGAATAAACCCCAGCTAGGACTCAGAAACACTGGAAGTTGATAAATGAAGCTTTGTATTTCCAGCAGTGCACAATATCCAAGCAAATATTTACAATGTATAACAGATATTGACAGATATATACAATGAAAAGGTAATACAGAAACACCACAGCCCTCCCAGAGACCAAAATCCCCAAGAGGGGTAACCAACCACCCTCTACCACCTTTCCCCCCCTTCCCCAATCTTATCTCACCACCTGGTTGATGCTGAAGATAAGCTGAGGTAGATCGGCCAGGGGAGTTAGTAGCAGGAAAGTAGTTAGTAGAATTACTAAAAGTTAGCTACCAAGGCAAAGACAAAAGGAGACCATGCAAGAGGAGCAGCTGCAGCCAGAGTGGTCAGAAATGTTTTGGATACAATTCTTAAAAACAACTTTTTTTTCCTTTCTCAGTAAAGCTCTGGGGTGCAGTGACATCCTGTGTTTTCCTCTCTCAGCCAATAGACTAATTTCGCACTCAAATCCTCCAATTAGTTCAAACCAGCACACCTGTGCTGGCTTGTGAAGGGGAGTGCACATCTGTAGCAAGCTGCTCTCAACAAAGCAAGTGTCATACCTCTGGGGGCTCCAAAAAAGGGAGAGCTGTTGCTTTCCACCAGCTTGAATTGATCGTGGGCAATTGAAGAGGCAGGAATCATAAATTATGGGAACTTTTATAATTTCCAAAAGCCCCAGCCACAATCTATGTATAAATTGGTTTAAGCCTGGGTCCTAATCTTGGCAAGGATGCCTTTTCAGGTAATTTAGGAAAAATCAGGAAATTGGAAAGGTTTGGGCACAAACCAGCTTTGCCCTACTTACAAAAGGGAGACAGGCTCTTTCATAGCAGTGTCTGGAGTCCAGCAGTGGATCAGAGTCACACGGAGTCCAGTGCCCACCAAATGACTGTAGGCACAGCTTTCACCAAGCCAGGACCACAGGGGAAAGCCAGGGGTGCTCCGCGGTGTTCCCACCAACAGCAGCAGTTTATTGCTGAGGCAGGTCCCTGCAGCAGGTCGGACTCAAAGTCCCTGCAAGGTCCGTGTAAAATCTGTCTCCAGGTCTGTGCAACTTTCGACTCAGGGTCCAGGTCCCAGTTCAGGTCCGACTCCAATCTGCCCAGTTGCTATATATATACTGGTGCGATTTGTTCCTTCCCTGTTCAAGCCCACGGTGGGGGGGAGAAGGTACTTTACGCCTATTTTACTCCACATTCCAAGCCTCTGGTGACAGAGGTGGGGGGGAGGAAGTCCGTTTCCCGTCCCATTCACACCTCTGATTGGGCAGTGGACTTGGGTGTGCCCTGCCGAAGTTCGCACCCCATTCAAACCTCTGATGGGGCAGTGGACTTGGGTGTGTCCTGCCAAAGTTCGCACCCCATTCAAACCTCTGGTGGAGCAGGGACTTGGGTGTTCCCTGCCACACAGCTGAAGATCCTGACCTCAGCGATACACTGAGAGGTAAAAGCAAAGAGATGGGGGGTATAAAAACCTGTCTTTAACAGATCGTGGCACCTGAGCATGAAGGTGGCCTCTATCAGGAATAGTATGACCAGCAGGAGCAGGGAAGTCCTTCTGCTACCTCTGTACTCAGCACTGCTCAGGCTACACCTTGAGTACTGTGTCCAGTTCTGGTCCACTCAATTCAAGAAAGATGTTGAGGTGCTTGAAGCTGTCCAGAGAAGAGCAGCAAGGATCTCAGGTAGTGGCAGGACTAGGGGGAATGGAGCAAAGCTGGAAGTGAGGAGATTCAAACTGGACGTGAGGAGGAAGTTGCTGAGCATGAGAGTGGTGAGAGCCTGGAATGGGTTGCCCAGGGGGGTCGTTGGGGCCACATCCCTGGAGGTGTTTGCAGCCAGGCTGGCAGAGGCTGTGGGCAGCCTGATCTAGGGTAGGGTGTCCCTGGGCATGGCAGGAGGGTTCGAAGTAGCTGATCCTTGTGGTCCCTTCCAACCCTGACTGATTCTGATTCTCCCAGGAAATGAATCACAGAATCATAGAATCAATCATAGAATCATAGACTCATAGAATCACAGAATCATAGAATCACAGAATGGTGATGAGCTTTGAGGTCCCTTCCAACCTCAACCATGATTCTATGTATCCCAGGCACAATCACCTTAGTTTGTCAGTATAGATGCTAAAAAGGATCCTGCACATGCACATTTAGATCCTGTCCCTGAGCAGCCTGGGCTAGTGGAAGGTGTCCCTGGCCATGGCAGAGGGGTTGGAACTGGATGATCTTGGAGGTCTCTTCCAACCCCAACCATTCCATGATTCTACGTATCCCAGACACCTTCACCTTAGTTTCTCAGTAGAGATGCTAAAGAGGCTCCTGCACATGCACATTTAAACCCTGTCCTGTCCCTTTGGCATAGCTCAGCCTGCTCAGGCAGAGCTGAGCCACGATGCTAGTGATAATTCCATCTCACACCATTTTATTCCCAGCAGCTTTGCTTGCAGGTTTTATCTCAGGGATAACTTCCTCCAACCCCCCCCCCACACACACACACTCACTCCACCCTGAAATGGTGCTAAACCCCATGAAACACAGCAGATTTCTGTGCTCTGTCAAGGGACTCTGCTCAAGTGAAAGTGCAACCACTCCAGGCAAGGTTTTGTGAGCTCTCAGTGTTTTTATGTCGCATCTTGAATGTTTGCTATTGATAGCCTTGAGATGATTTCCAGCAGTTAAGTCCCAACTATGTGAGTAGAGCTAGAGTCTGTTATATCCTTCACCCTCACACCCCATCATTGAATCACAGAATCGTAGAATAAGTCAGGGTTGGAAAGACCCACAAGGATCATCTAGTTCCAACCCCCCTGCCATGCCCAGGGACACCCTACCCTAGATGAGGCTGGACAGAGCCTCATCCAGCCTGGCTGCAAACACCTCCAGGGATGAATCACAGAATCACAGAATCAGTCATCACCATTCTGTGATTCTATGATTTTATGAGTCTATGATTCTATGATTCTATGATTCTGTGATTCTACGAGTCTATGATTAACTCTATGATTCTGTGATTCTGTGATTCATTTCCTGGTAGAATCAGCGAATCATAGAATCAGTCAAGGTTGGAAGGGACCACAAAGATCAGCTACTTCCAACCCCCCTGCCATGGGCAGGGACACCCTACCCTACATCAGGCTGCCCACAGCCTCTGCCAGCCTGGCTGCAAACACCTCCAGGGATGTGGCCCCAACGACCCCCCTGGGCAACCCATTCCAGGCTCTCACCACTCTCATGCTCAGCAACTTCCTCCTCACGTCCAGTTTGAATCTCCTCACTTCCAGCTTTGCTCCATTCCCCCTAGTTCTGTCACTGCCTGTTACCCAAAAAAGTCCCTCCCCAACTTTCTTGTAGGCCCCCTTCAGATACTGCAAGTCCACCATAAGGTCACCTGGGAGCCTCCTCTTCTCCAGACTCAACAGCCTCAACTCTTTCAGTCTCTCCTCGTAAGAGAGGTGCTCTGAGCATCTTCATGGCTCTTCTCTGGACACACTCCAGCATGTCCACATCCCTCTTGTGCCAGGGGCTCCAGCACTGGATGCACTACTCCAGGTAGACTCCCAGCAGAGGACAGCAGAGGGGCAGAATCACCTCCCTGGCCCTGCTGGCCACACTGCTCCTGCTGCAGCCCAGCCTCTGCTTGCCTTTCTGCCCTGCAAGTGCACACTGCTGCCTCATCTTCAGCTTCTCCTCCCCCAGCACCCCCAAGTCCCTCTCCTCAGGGCTGCTCTCCAGCCACTCCCTGCCCAGCCTGTATCTGTGCTTGGCATTGCCTCCACCCAGCTGAAGGACCTTGCCCTTGGCCTTGTTGAACCTCCTGAGGTTGGCTTGTGCCCACCTCTGCAGCCTGTGCAGGTCCCTCTGGATGCCATCCCTGCCCTCCAGCCTGGCTGCTGCACCACACAGCTTGGGGTGCTCAGCAAACTTGCTGAGGCTGCACTCAATGCCTCTGCCCATGGCACCCACAAAGATGTTGAACAAGACTGGGCCCCCAGGAGACCCGGAAGGGACTCCACTTGTCACTGGACTCCACTTGGACAGGGACCCATCGACAGCCACTCTTTGGGTGTGGCCAGTTCTTTTCATTGACATCAAATTGTTCCAACCTGGTGTGTGTGTAAAACAATAAAACACGTTCAACAATAAAATAATGTTGCACATGAAAATGGAGGTGTGAGAATTCGTGATTTAAATCCATATGTGTTTTTTTTTTTTTTTTTTTGCCTGAGGTATAAACATTTCATAAGAGGATTTTACTCTTCATCTTTGCAGGCCAGCGTAGGAGTGAGTGCCTGCCCCCACCCATGTCCACCCTCTCCTGTCTGCCACACCACATCCTGCTCTCCCTTCACGGTAGGACAAGAGGGAAACAGACTTGAGATGCACCAAGGGAGGTTTAGGTTGGACATGAGGAACAATTTCCTCCTGTCTTGTTATGGCAGGATGAGGGGGAATGGGTTCAAACTGGCAGAGGGTAGATTGAAAGTGGATGTTAGGAGGAAGTTGTTTGCAGTGAGGGTGGTGAGACACTGGCACAGGTTGCTCAGGGAGGTTGTGGCTGCTCCCTCCCTGGAGGTGTTCAAGGATGAGGCCTTGAGCAACCTGATCTGGTGGGAGGTGTCCCTGCCTATGGCACAGGGGAGTTGGAACTGGGTGATCTTCGAGGTCACTTCCAACCTAACCCATGCTCTGATTCTGTGATTCAAAAGGCTTGTCAAGCTCTGGATCAGGCAGCCCAGGGTGGTGGAGTTACCCCCATCCCTGGGGGGATTTGAAAGATGTGTAGATGTGGTGCTGAGGGCCATGGCTTAGTGGTGACCTGGTAATGCTGGGTGAACAGTTGGGCTTGGTGATCTTCAAGGTCCCTCCCAACCTAATCAATTCTGTGACTGATTCCACAGGATGTCCCTGCAGCACCTTGAGGCAGAAGTTGTTCAGCATGAAGGTGGTGAGAGCCTGGAATGGGTTGCCAGGGACGTGGTTGCTTTGCTCCATTCCCCCTAGTCCTGTCACTCTCTGAGAGCCTAAAATGTCCCTCCCCAGCTTTTTTGTAGGTCCTCTTCAGATCCTGGAAAGCCACAAGAAGGTCACCTGGGAGCCTCCTCTTCTCCAAACTGCACAGCCCCAACTCTTTCAGTCTGTGCTCACAGCAGAGGTGCTGCAGCCCTCTGAGCATCCTTGTGGCCCTTCTCTGGACATGCTCCAGCATCTCCACATCCCTCTTGTAATAGGACACAGTACTCCAGTTGGGGTCGCACAAAGGCACAGTAGAGGGGGAGAATCACCTCCCTTGACCTGTAGCTGGGTGGTGCCAGCCCCACTGTGCTGGCCTCAGTCCATCAGCCTGGCACCACATGCCCAAGGGAATGGGGAAATCTCCAGTCCCATTGTTTGGGTTTCTTTGCTTCCAAGAGCAAAGAGTTTGGGCTCCTGGCCCTGTCTCACCCAGACTTTCTGCAACCAGGAGGATCCACCACTGATGGGGAGTGAGAGATGTAGTTGTGTTTGGGTTTTCTCAAAGTGCTGGGACCCACCATGACTTGAAACTAGGGGGACTGGCATAGGTTGCCCAGGGAGGTGGTTTGGGCCACATGAGGAGAGGCAGGATTGGTGATTTCTCCTCATTTTCTTTTGTGTATTAGAATCATAGAATCAGTCAGGGTTGGAAGGGACCACAAGGGTCATCTACTTCCAACCCCCCCTGCCATGCCCAGGGACACCCTACCCTAGAGCAGGCTGCCCACAGCCTCTGCCAGCCTGGCTGCAAACACCTCCAGGGATGTGGCCCCAAACACCTCCCTGGGCAACCTATTCCAGGCTCTCACCACTCTCATGGTGAAGAACTTTGTCCTCACATCCAGGCTGAATCTCCCCACCTCCAGCTTTGCTCCATTCCCCCTAGTCCTGTCACTCCCTGAGAGCCTCAAAAGTCCCTCCCCAGCTTTTTTTGTAGCCCCCTTCAGATCCTGGAAGGCCACAAGAAGGTCACCTTGGAGCACGCTTGTTGAGCTGGACCCCAGAGAGGGTGGCATCAGGTCAGGCTGTGGCCTAGCAGGGCTGTATTCTGGTGGTGGACAGTGCCAGGTTGTTATTCTACCATCTTACTTAAACAAGGGCTTTAGCTGTAGCTCCTGAGGCATTTCCTAATGGGAGTTAGCCTGGGGAGCTCACTGTGAGGGAGAAAGGAGAACTGGTGCTTTCCCAAACTGATTTTTTTTTCCTTTATTTTGTCACAGATGTGCTCTAACTTCCTTGCTATGAGCTTTAACCTATGCTCACGCACTTTAAAATGTCATAAATGGGGGAAAAAACATAGCTGGGACTCTGTGTTTTCACTCAGAGTGTGAGTTGTGATGTTCTCTTAAAGTTTGACTACCACAAACAGCCCAAGGAGCATCCCTGTGCCCAGACAGCCAACCCTGTCCTGGACTGCATTAAGAGAAGCGTTGCCAGCAGGGCAAGGGAGGGGATTCTGCCCCTTTATTCTGCTCTCCTCAGACCCCATCTGCAGTACTGTGTGCAGTTCTGGAGCCCCCAGCACAAGGACATGGAACTGCTGGAGAGAGTCCAGAGGAGGGCCACAAAGATGATCAAAGGGCTGCAGCAGCTCTGCTATGAGGACAGGCTGAGGGAGTTGGGACTTTTCAGCCTGGAGAAGAGAAGGCTTCCAGGAGACCTTATAGCAACCTTCCAGTATCTGAAGGGGGCTCCAGGAAGGCTGGGGAGGGACTGTTCACAAAGTCTTGTAATGACAGGATGAGGGGGAATGGGTTCAAACTGGCAGAGGGGAGATTTAAATGGGATGTTAGGAGAAAGTTCTTCACAGTGAGGGTGGCAAGACAGGCACAGGTTGCCCAGGGAGGTTGTGGCTGCTCCCTCCCTGGATGTGTTGAAGGCCAGTTTGGATGATTCCTTGTGCAACCTGTTCCAGTGGGAGGTGTCCCTGTCTATGGCATAGTGTGGGGTTGGAACTGGCTGATCTTTGAGGTCCCTTCCGACCTAAACCATTCTATGATTCTAAAATGGACGTTCTTGAGTACTTACCTGCTACTCTTAGGTGCCTCCATCAGCTTTGAGGGTGTGCTCAGCATTCCAAAGCAGTAAGGCCATGTGATAGCCATCCCCGTGGCTGCCAGCAGTGGCTTCGTGCAAAGGTGAGCAGAGGTGGAGTGCTGGGAGGAAGCTGTGTGTGAGTGCTGTCACTTGTGCCCTCTGCCATGCTGAGGTATCCTCACCAGCTAATTTCTCCTGGGATTGCTGATGCTCAATAACTACATGAAGCCAAGATCTGCTTAGAGTTTGGAGGTGCACTATTTGCCCCAAAGAAGGGTCCCTAAGCCTTGAGGAGCTGCTTGCCCCCCGGGATGGCTGAGGGCGAAAGAGGGAGCAGTATGAGTAGCAGAGGTGCGAATAGCAGAGGTGCGAGTAGCAGGAGTCCCGACTTCTGCGGTGTCTTCCCCAAGCAAGGATTACAGGACAGGTATTTTCACACCACGACTTCACAGCTTGAGCTCTGTACCGTCGATGGCTTAGGGTGCAAGCCCAAAGATGCTCCTTCCACCAGCAGGGAGGGGCAGGATGCAGATAGGACCCTTCTAACACTAGGCTGCTCCCCGTCCATCAGCCCGCTCCAGTGTCACCCAGTGGATGTGAGAAGCCCTTTCCCACAGCCTGGCGCCGTGAGCAGGCTCCCTGCCGCTATCGGAACACCTCCAGGGCATGGGGAAAACGACGATCCCGGGGTGGGGCGAGGGAAGCCCCCGACGGCGCGTCCCTTATCCGGCAGCGCCGCCCCGCGGCAGCCCCGGCGAGAAAGGGTGGTCTGGGGCTGGTGCCCATCTTCTCGGCTCCCCCGGTGTGCCCCCCTCTCCCTCTCTCCCTGTTCCCAGGAGGAGGAGGGTTTGGGGGGGTGGGGGAGCCCTTAGCCGAGCTGCACGGGGCTCTGCTGCCTCCCTGCGGCCGCACCGCCGGGGATTGGTCGGGGGGCGAGGGTGTAACATACATCCCTCCCGCGGCAAGAAAACCCGAACGACCAACCCCGCAACAACAAATCCCTAAACTGTGGTGGGTTTATTTTTGTTGGGGTCGGTTTGTTTTTGTGGCGGAGAGGGAGCGGCGGACGGCTGGGCTGGGGGGAGGGGGGGGTTG
>VWZI01016964.1:12464-24229 GCA_013396835.1 Psilopogon haemacephalus | reverse complement strand
GCCTGTCCCCCCCCTCCTCACCCCCAGCCCTCACAGATTGATCCAGTCCCCTCTCAGGCTTCTCTTCTTCCAGCCCAAGCAGCCTCAGGTCCCTCAGCCTCTCCTCCCCAGGCAGTGCCCTCAGCATCCTCACAGCCCTCCCCTGGACCCTCCCCAGCAGGTCCCTGTCCCTCTGCAGCTGCTGGGGGAGAATCCTGAGTGGGTGAACTGCAGCAGTGTTTGGCTCCACGGAGATCAGTGCTGAATTGCCCAGCAAAGGAGCAACCTGGGGCTGGGGAAGGTGCAGGAACATCCTGGGCTGGGGGAATTGTCCTCATCCTCCACCAGCTGTGCTGGCAGCAGGAGGGCAGCTTGGGGTGGGAAAGGTGGCAAAGTGTCCTGGTGCTGCTGGGCCTGTGGCATCAGGATGGGAGCAGCTGGCAGAGGGCAGCCTGCGTGTGGGACGTGTTGGATCCAGCCTTGTTGTTTTTTTACCCTTCGAGGCTGTTCCAGGCTGCTCAGAGCCTTTGCCTGAGAGCTTTTGGTCACTGCACAGAGGCTGGGACCTGGCAGGGCTGAAGAGTAAAACCACACAGGGAGCAGTTTGCTGCGGGGGGCAAACTGCCTGTGGCAAGGACCCTTTCTGGCCTGGAGACCTGCACAGGCAGAGCTGGGCACAGAGGAACCAAAGGAGGCTCAGCAAGGCCAAGTGCAGCTGGGGAGGAAGAATAAACTGCAGCAGGACAGGCTGGGAGGGGACTGCTGGAGAGCAGCCCCAAGGAGAGGGACCTGGGAGTGCTGGGGGAGAGCATCCATGGGGCAGCAATGAGCCCTGGGGGGCATCAGGCAGAGTGTGTGCAGCAGCTCCAGGGAGCTTCTCCTCTGCTCTGCCCTGCTCAGACCTCATCCTGAGCTCTGCCTTCAGTTTGGGGCTCCCCAGTTGCAGAGGGACAGGAACTGCTGGAGAGGGTCCCAGGGGAGGGCTGTGAGGATGCTGAGGGGACTGCAGCACTGCCTGGGGAGGAGAGGCTGAGGGACCTGGGGCTGCTTGGGCTGGAGGAGAGAAGCCTGAGAGGGTCCTGGTCCTGTTCCTCAGGGCTGCTCTCAGCCATTCCCCACCCAGCCTGGAGCTGTGCTTGGGATTGCTCTGCCCCAGGAGCAGGACCTTACCCCCTCAGCCTGTCCCACCCCACAGCTGCTGCCACAAGTCTTGGTTGTTCCTTCCTCCCCAGGTGGGGTCCTCCTCTTCTTCCTCTGCCAGGGGCTGCAGGTTGGGTGAGAGGTGGAGGTGTCAGCCCTGGGCACTGAGTGGTTCCAGCAGGGAATCTGAGCAGGGAATTCCTCCACCCTCCCTGTGTGCTGGACAAGGACCTGCTGAGGACTTGTCCCTTGCCCTGACCCAAGCTGTCTCCAGAGCTCTCTGCTGGCCTTGCCTTGGTGGTTGGCCCTGGTGAGGCTTCTCTGGCAGCTCCCTGAGGTGAAGATCTCCCTGGTGCTGGGAGAGGGATCCCCAGAGGGGGTTCAGTGAGAGCTCAGGGGTGATGCTGAGAGGGGAGCAGCTCCTGGGCAGTGCCCATCCTGCTTCTCAGCTTGTGGAACAGGAAGGGAAGCAGCCAGGCTGGGCAGGGGTTGAGCTCCCAGCCTTAATTGGGGCTGCTAATTGCTGTTTGTCCTCTTGGCTCTCCTGCCTGTGGCTCTCTTGACTCATGGCATTGTGAAAATCCACCCAGGGCATGGCTGAGCCTTGCCAGGGTGCTGGGGAAGGTGGAAAGTGCCCAGCCCTGGAGGGGGCCAGGGCCTGGTGTGCCTGCTTGGTGCTGTCCTGAGCCACCAGCCCCTTGGCATCAGCCCCTGGTGTGTGGCAGGCCCAGGCAGTGCCCTCACACCTCAGCTCAGGAAGGGTTTGGGCTTCACCTCCAGGTGTCTGTGCCAGTGACAGCAGCAGCAGCTGAATGTGACCCTAGGGAGTGGGGAGGGAAGGAGGGAGGGAGGGAGGGGAAAAAAAGGAAACTTATCAGCAGTGCTGGAAACCAGAAGAAATTTGCTTATTTGACTTGTGGTGAGCTTTGGTTTGTGCTTGGAGAGGTGGAAGAGTCTCAGTTGGGGCCTGAAAAGTATTGCAACAGGTTTGGGGTTGCTTTGGGTTGGGATCTCATTTATTTATTTATTTATTTTCCCCCTCCCCTTTTAAAATCCATTCAAAGTGGATTTGGAGTAAAACCACTGAGCCAAAAGGAGCTGCTGAAGAGGAGAAAATAGTGCTTGTGGGTGGCTCCTAGCAGAGTGCCTGGCGCTGGGCTGCCTCTGAAGTCAGGAAGGGTTTTTTTTGTCTTATTTGTACCCTCCTTGGATGTTCCTGTGGGCAGTGCTCTGTGATTAAACCCTGGGAGGGTGGCTGGGAGCAAACAGAGCCCCAGAGTGGCTCAAGGGTGGAAGGCAGCTCAGAGCTGACCTGCTCCACCCCCACTGCCATGCCCAGGGACAGCTCTCAGCTGGGCTCGGCTGCCCCAGGACTCATCCAGCCCCAGGCAGGAGGCAGCCACAGCCTCCCTGGGCAGCCTGTGCCAGACTCTCACCACCCTCACACTCTTCTGCCTCAGCTCCACTCTAACCCTGCTCTGCCTCAGCTCCAAACCATTCCCCCTGGGGCTGGCTCCAGCCCCCCTCAGCCAAAGCCTCTCTGCAGCCTCCCTGCAGGATCTCCTTGGAGAGCTCAGCCTGGGCCATCAGCTCATGCAGGGGGACAGGCTGAGGGAGTTGGGGACTTTCCAGCCTGGAGAAGAGAAGGCTTCAAGGAGACCTTAGAGCAACCTTCCAGGATCTGAAGAGGGCTACAGGAGGGCTGGGGAGGAACTGTTCACAAGGTCTGGTAATGACAGGAGGAGGGGGAATGGGTTCAAACTGGCAGAGGGGAGATTGAAACAGGATGTTAGGAGAAAGTTCTTCACAGCGAGGGTGGGGAGAGACTGGCACAGGTTGCTCAGGGAGGTTGTGGCTGCTCCCTCCCTGGAGGTGTCCAAGGCCAGGCTGGATGAGGTCTTGAGCATCCTGATCCAGTGGGAGGTGTCCCTGCCTGTGGCACAGGGAGGTTGGAACTGGCTGAGCTTTGAGCTCTCTTCCAACCTAAACCATTCTATGATTCCATGGTCCAGCTCAGAGCTGAGCTGGGATCTCCTCCAAGCTCCTCACACCACCCAGAAAGCAACCCCCAGCACCTGCACTGCACCCCCCAGGGCCTGCCCATGGGCACCTCAGGGGATGGCTTGGGTTGGAAAGGACCCTGAGGACCATCCAATGCCATGGGCAGGGACACCTCCCCCTGGCCCAGTTGCTCCAGGTTGGTGGATGGTGCCCACTGGTGCTCACCAAACACAGAGGGGAGGCCCCCAGGGGAGCCTGCAGGCCTTGTGTGGCCTTGGAGAGCTGCTCCAAGGCTGGAGGAGAGGCAGTGACCCAGTGCTCTGCTTTGGGCTTCCCCCAGGCTGGTGCCACCCTGCTGAGGTTGCTTCACCTCCAGAGCTTGCATCAGCTCCTGGCCTGAGAGCTGAGCGTGGTGCAGCCGTGGGCATTGCTGTGCAGGGACACTCCTCATCAGCCACTGTCCCCTGCACCCAGGGCTGGTGGCACACAGGTGACCCAGTTGGGGTTGCTGTGCCCTGTGCTGAGCAGCAGAGAGGAGCAGTTCCTGCCTGGCAGCTCTGCCTCCCAGCCTGGCACAGCCTCACAGCAGCTCCATGCATGGAATCATGGACTGGAAGGGAGCTCAAAGCTCAGCCAGTGCCAACCCCCCAGTGCCACAGGCAGGGACACCTCCCACTGCAACAGGCCTCATCCAGCCTGGTCCTGAGCACCTCCAGGGAGGTTGTGGAGCACAGAAGCACAGAATGGGATCTTGGAGCTGCTGCTCAGCTCCAGAGTCCCTCTGCTGGGTGCTGGAGTTGGGTTGGTGCTCAGCTCCAGGGTCCCTCTGCTGGGTGCTGAGGTTGAGCTGATGCTCAGCTCCAGAGTCCCTCTGCTGGGTGCTGGAGTTGAGCTGATGCTCAGCTCCAGAGTCCCTCTGTTGGGTGCTGGGGCTGGGCTGATGCTCAGCTCCAGGGTCCCTCTGTTGGGTGCTGGAGTTGAGCTGATGCTCAGCTCCAGGGTCCCTCTGCTGGGTGCTGAGGTTGAGCTGATGCTCAGCTCCAGGGTCCCTCTGCTGGGTGCTGGAGTTGGGTTGGTGCTCAGCTCCAGGGTCCCTCTGCTGGGTGCTGAGGTTGAGCTGATGCTCAGCTCCAGAGTCCCTCTGCTGGGTGCTGGAGTTGAGCTGATGCTCAGCTCCAGGGTCCCTCTGCTGGGTGCTGGGGCTGGGTTGATGCCCAGGTCCAAGGTGCTTGGTAGCTGCAGAAGCTGCTGCCTGGCAGCCAGGGCTGCTCTGCAGCTCCCTAAGCCACTCAGCTCTTACTTTCCTTTTTTAACTCTTAATCTGCTCCTCCCCCACTGCCGTGACCTGCCCGGTGCAGGCTTTATTTGCTCTGCACACACAACTCCTCCGGATCCCTTCCCCAGCCCATCCCAGCCTGCTCCTGCAGCCTCTTGCTGCCGGCTGTGGAGCTCCTCCCGCTGCCAGGATCCATCGAAAGCCAAAGCTCATCCTCGGGAGAGGCTGAAGGCTGCCCCCAGATGGGCTCCCAGGGCACGTTGGGGGCTGCTCCCTGTGCAGGTAGGTTGGCTCTGCACCGTGCCAAGGCTGTGCCAAGCCTTCAGCATGGCTGCAGAGGCTTCCCCATGGGCTCAGCAGGGCTGTGCTGGCTGCTAGGACTTGCTTGAGAGGAGAAATTGCTCCCATGGAGGTGAGCCCAGGGCTGGAGCAGCTCTGCTCTGAGCACAGGCTGAGAGAGCTGGGGAGGAGAAGGCTCCAGGAGCACCTGAGAGCTGCTGCCAGTGTCTGGAGGGATCCTGCAGGGAGGCTGCAGAGAGACTTTGGCTGAGGGGGGCTGGAGCCAGCCCCAGGGGGAATGGTTTGGAGCTGAGGCAGAAGTTGTTGAGGGTGAGGGTGGTGAGAGCCTGGCACAGGCTGCCCTGTGGCTGCCTCCTGCCTGGGGGTGCTCAGGGTCAGGCTGGATGAGACAACCTGGGCTAGAGGGAGGAGTCCTGCCCACGGCAGGGGTTTGGAACTGGCTGATCCTGAGGGGCTCCCTTCCAGCCCAACCCATTCTGTAGCTCTGTGGCTCCCCTTGAGCACACCCAGGAGCAGGAGGTGGTGACCCCAGCTGAGAGCTGTCCCTGCCCCTGGCACTGAGCTTGGAGCAGCTCAGCTCTGAGCCTCTCTCTGCCATCAGGAGGCCAAACACCTCCCTTGGGCTGGTTCAGCAGCACCTCCCTCCCTGGGGCAGAGGAGCTTTGGGTCCCCTCCCCTCAGCCCCTGCCTAACCTCTGCCCTTTCTCCCCAGATGTTCTCCAACAACGATGAAGCTCCAATCAACAAAAAGCTGCCCAAGGAGCTGCTGCTTCGGTGAGAGTCCCTCTGGGGCCTCAGCTGGAGGGGGAGTGTGGGGCCTGGGCTGGGCTCTGCTGCTCAGCTCAGCAGCCCTGGCCATGGCCTGGGTCACTTGGGAAGCTCTGGGCAAACAGAAGCAGAGCAAAGGTCTGCAGCAGCACTTTCTGCTCACTCTGGTTTGGTTTTGGGGGGGGGTTAAATGCCAAATGGCTTTGCTGGCTGCCTGCTTTGGGGGTGGCAGAAGCCTGGCACTGCCCAAGGGCAATAAAGGGGCAGGTGCAGGCCAGTGGGGAGGATTCTGCCTCTGGAGTTGTTCCATATCACCCCCAAGTTGGCTCCTCTGCTCCAGTCACTCTCCAGGAGACTTTGCCCTGCCAATAGCAGGCAGATGTTGAGCAGCTGCTGGGCAGAGCTCTGCCAGCTCAGCCTCTCTGCACCTCTGCTTTGCTACCACCCAGCTGAAATCCCCACTCAGGGAGGTGATTTTTTTTTTCCCCCCCTCCATGGGCACCCTTCTGGGAGTGCTTTCAGCTGGGATCTGCTGCCTCTGCTCTTCTTTTCACACCACAGCTTCCAGCTCAACAACAAAAACCTTTTGCTGTCTCCAGTCCTTTTTTTTTTTATCTCCTCCCCCCCTCCCCTCTCTCTCATCCTTTTGTTCTCCACTTTCTCTTTGTTTTCACCAGCGAGCAGCACTGAAGGTGTTGGGCTTGGGGTTGAGGTTTGTTTTTGTTGTGCTTTCTGCTGCAGAATTTTCTCTTTCCTGGACGTGGTCACTCTCTGTCGTTGTGCTCAAGTTTCCAGGGTAAGAATTTTTCCTCCTTGCTCTGCTGGGTTTTGGGGCTGGGGATGACTGATTGGGGAGGGTTTGGACCTGGGAGCTTCGTGCAGCTCGGTTCATGTTGTTCAGTGCCACACCAGAGACTCCTGATGACACCAAGGAAGGGGAACTCAGAGCTCAAACAGCAGCCCAGGGGCCTGAGCAGGAGGTAGCTGAGCCCAAAAGGGACTCAGAGCTCTAACACCAGCCCAGGGTCCTGAGCAGGAGGTAGCTGAGCCCCAGAAGGACTCAGAGCTCCTACACCAGCCCAGAGTCTTGAGCAGGCTCTGAGCAGGAGGTAGCTGAGCCCAGGAGGGACTCAGAGCTCTAACACCAGCCCAGGGTCTTGAGCAGGAGGTAGCTGAGCCCAGGAGGGACTCAGAGCTCCTACACCAGCCCAGAGTCTTGAGCAGGCTCTGAGCAGGAGGTAGCTGAGCCCCAGAAGGACTCAGAGCTCCAACACCAGCCCAGGGTCCTGAGCAGGCTCTGAGCAGCAGGTTGGGGTGCTCCAAGGGGCTGCAGGGAAGGTTCCCTCCCAGCCAGGCTGGCACAGCTGCCCCTGCCCCATCAGTGCCACCTCAGCCTGGCACCACCTTGGGGACTTGCCAGCTGCCAAGCTCCTGCTGGGCTGTGACTGCCTTGGGGCTTCAGCTGATGGTTCTGAAATGATCCAGCCTGCCCCTGGGGGGGTCCTGCTGCTGGCCTCGGGGTGGCTTTGGGTTGATTTTTGGTTTTTTTTTGCCTATTAACTGATTTACTTTTTTCTCCCCAACCTGCAACTCAAGGCCTGGAACGTTCTGGCCCTGGATGGCAGCAACTGGCAGAGGATTGACCTGTTTAATTTCCAGAGGGACATTGAGGTATCACTCAGAGGCACACAAACCCATTTTGGGGCTGGTTTGATCTTGGTTGAGATGTAATTACAGCCCAGGATGGCTTCACCCTCCCACCATAAACCTTTCCCCTGCCTCCCCTGGAGATCTGCAGATTCTTCATTTCACTTCTTGCTGGCTTCAGGGAGTTTGGGCTTTGGGGTTGGGTTTCTTTCCACAAGCCCCTCCAAGCCTTGCTTAATTCATTCAGGTTTTGGAAGTGGAGCAGGAGTCCTGCATCTGGACAGGGTCCTGCAGTCTAGACAGAGTCTTGGACAGGGTCCTGCAGTCTGGAGCAGGATCCTGCAGTCTGGACAGAATCTTGGACAGGATCCTGCAATCTGGAGCAGGAGTCCTGCAATCTGGACAGGGTCTTGGACAGGATCCTGCAATCTGGACAGGATCCTGCAGTCTGGACAGGGTCTTGGACAGGATCCTGCAATCTGGAGCAGGAGTCCTGCATCTGGACAAAGATCCCATTCTGTACTTCTGTGCTCCCCAACCTCTCTGGAAGTGCTCAGGACCAGGCTGAATGAGGCCATAAGTGACCCTGGCACAGGCTGCCCAAGGGGGTTGGGGAGCACAGAAGCACAGACAACAAAGTGGTGCTGAGCTGCAGGGTGCTGAATGCAGCTCTTTGGGGTCACCCTGGTGCTTTCTGCACCTTCATGAGTGTTTTTTTTTCTTTTTTCTTTCTTTCTTTCTTTCTTTCTTTCTTTTTTTTTCCTGCCTCCAACAGGGTCGAGTAGTTGAGAACATCTCCAAGAGGTGTGGAGGGTTCCTGAGGAAGTTAGGCCTGAGAGGCTGCCAGGGAGTGGGAGACAATGCACTGAGGTACTGCTCTGCCTGCTCCACTGGCACAGAAAGAGGTCCCCAAATCTGCAGCCTCCCCTGGGCTCTGCCCATCAGTTCCTGTTCTGTTTGAGCTGGGGAGCCCAGAACTGGTCCCAGCACTCCAGGAGTGACCTCGCTGGGACAGAGCTGAGCCTCCTGCTGAGCATGGAGGAGATCCCTGAAAGAAAGATTCCTGCAGGGGACTGGGATCACTTCTGGCCACTTGAGCTCTTCAGGCTGTGTCCAACTCAGCCCTGGAGGAGCAGCAGCAGAGGAACTTTTCCAAGTGATCCTCTTTTCACCTCCTTCAAACCACCTCAGCTGCTGCTGGTGCAGGCTGGGGAGCAGCTGGGGCTGAGTTCCAGCCTTTGGGGAGAGGTCCTAGGGTGGGCTGGAGGAGCAGGATCGATTGGTTTGGCTTTGATTAATTGCTGTAGGCAGCTTTAGAGGCTGGGATCTGCTGTGGCAGGCTGAAGAGAAGCCTTGGGGCTGTGGTGGGAGGCATCTGAAGGGTTCTGCTTCCTTCCCTCCAGGACATTTGCACAGAACTGCAGGAACATTGAAGTGCTGAACCTCAATGGCTGCACCAAGATCACAGATGCGTGAGTAGAGCCCTCTGGGAGCTCCTGCTCTGCCTCAGCCTCTGCCCTCATCCCTTTCTCTAAGAGAGGGGCCCTAAGGAAGAGGCATCTGGGGAGGTTCCTGGTGGCCAGAAGGATGCTCAGGAGCCAGAAAGCCAAGGGCAGCCCTGGCTGGGTTAGAAGGGCTGTGGTGAGTAGGTCAGGGAGGTTCTCCTGCCCCTCTGCCCTGCCCTGCTGAGGCCACAGCTGGGATCTTGTGTCTTGGATCTGACTGATCCAGGTGGTGCCAAAGCACCTTCCTGGCTGAGGAGACAGAGAGCAGAGCCAAATCCTTCCAGTCTGAGCAAGCAAAACACCATTTTGGCTCCTCAGAAGCAGTGATGCCATTGGGGAGGTTCTCCTGCCCCTCTGCCCTGCCCTGCTGAGGCCACAGCTGGGATCTTGTGTCCAGCTCTGGGCCCCTCAGCCCTGGCTTGTGGAGTCTCCTCTGGCTCTGCTCCTCTGTGCCCTGCCCTGGCTGATCTCTGGAGGTCCCTTCCCACCCCTGCCCTGCTGTGGTTCTGTGCCAGGATGTCTGCCACATGCAGGGTGCTTGGACCTGGACCAAAGCCCTGCCCTGAGCCTGTCTCCTGTGCTCTCTCCCAGCACCTGCACCAGCCTCAGCAAGTTCTGCTCCAAGCTCAGGCACCTCGACTTGACCTCCTGCACCTCCATAACCAACCTGTCCCTGAAGGCACTCAGGTGGGAGCCTGCAGCACTGACTCTGGGCCAGGGCATTCCAGGCTTGGGCACCCAGCAGTGAGTGCCTTGGAGGAGCCTGGCAGGGGCTGAGCTCTCTCTTGCCCCCTTGGAGCTCCTGCCACAGCCTCTGGAGAGCTGTGCACAGCTGGAGGTGGTTTGGCAGGAGCCTTCCCCATGGGGCTGTGGGGACTGTGCTCAGCTGCCTGCCAGGGGTGGGAATTCCCTGGAAAGCAGAAGCTGCTCCCAGCCTCAGCCCAACCTTTCCCTTCCTCCCCCAGCGAGGGCTGCCCACTGCTGGAGCAGCTCAACATCTCCTGGTGTGACCAAGTGACCAAGGATGGCATCCAGGCCCTGGTGAGAGGCTGTGCAGGGCTCAAAGCTCTCTTCCTGAAGGGCTGCACACAGGTAGGGGCTCTGCAGCCAGCCAGGGCTTGGCACAGCAGCTGGGGGNCCTGGTTAGTGCCCACAGACAGTGGCACCTTGGTTAGTGCCCACAGGCAGTGCCCACCCTGCTTAGTGCCCACAGCACTGACATCTGTTAGTGCCCACAGGTAGTGCCCACTCTGCTGGTGCCCACATCTCTAAGTCCTTGGTTAGTGCCCACAGGCAGTGCCCACCCTGCTTAGTGCCCACAGGCAGTGCCCACCCTGGTTAGTGCCCACAGCACTGACATCTGTTAGTGCCCACAGGTAGTGCCCACTCTGCTGGTGCCCACATCTCTAAGTCCTTGGTTAGTGCCCACCCTGGTTAGTGCCCACAGACAGTGGCACCTTGGTTAGTGCCCACAGGCAGTGCCCACCCTGCTTAGTGCCCACAGCACTGACATCTGTTAGTGCCCACAGGTAGTGCCCACTCTGCTGGTGCCCACATCTCTAAGTCCTTGGTTAGTGCCCACAGGCAGTGCCCACCCTGCTTGGTGCCCACAGGCAGTGGCACCTTGGTTAGTGCCCACAGGCAGTGCCCACCCTGCTTGGTGCCCTCAGCACTGACACCTGTTAGTGCCCTGCTTGGTGCAGGGTCAGATTGGATCAGAGGAAGAAGCTGCTCAGTGTGAGGCTGCTGAGAGCCTGGCACAGGCTTGCCCAGGGAGGCTTTGGCTGCCTCCTGCCTGGAGCTGGATGAGTCCCTGAGCAGCTGAGCCCAGCTGAGAGCTGTCCCTGGGTGTGGCAGTGAGGTTGGAGCAGCTCAGCCCTGAGCTCCTTTCCACCCTCAGCCCCTTTGGGATGGCCTCAGCCATGGACAGGCTGCTCTGGGCTCTTGATTATTTTTTTTTTTTTCCCTCTCTTTGCAGCTTGAGGATGAAGCTCTCAAATACATTGGTGCACACTGCCCTGAGCTGGTGACTCTCAACCTCCAAACCTGCTTGGTAAGTAGGGGCAGCTGCTGGCATTGGCTGCCCAGGGCAGGGCATCAGCTCCAGCTTGGGGCTTGGAGGGAGTCCAGAGGAGGCCAAGGGTTGGAGAAGAGGCTGAGGGTGTGCAGCCTGGAGAGGATGAAGGCTGCAGGGGAGCTGGGGAGGGGACTGGTGGTGAGGGTTGGGGGGGTGCCAGGAGGAGAGGGAACAGCTCTGAGCTGGCAAAGAGGAGGTGAGGAAGAGCTTCTTGGCAGGGAGGGTGGGGAGAGGCTGGCACAGGATTGCCCAGGGAGGTTGTGGAGCACTGGCACAGGTTTGCCCAGGGAGGTTGTGGAACACAGAAGCACCCAATGTGATCTTTGATCACATTGGGTGCTTCTGTGCTCCACAACCTCCCTGGAGGTCTTCAGGACCAGGCTGGATGAAGCCCTGAGCACCCCTGGGCTTGGTGGGGGCTGTCCCTACCCCTGGCAGAGAGTTGGCACTGCCTGATTTTTGTTTTTTGGTGGTGTGGGGCAGGGGGGGATTGGTTCCTTTCCAACCCAACCCTTTCCCTTGGGCTGGGTTTGTCTTGGCTGCCAACCAAGCCAGAGCTGCAGAGGCAGGCAGGAGCCAGATCCCAGCCTGGCTTCATCCCCCCCAAGAGCTCAGCACCAGGAAGAACCTTCCCAACCATTCCAGGGGCTGTGTCCTTGGTCCCAGCTGCATTTCGGAGGGGTGGAAAGAAGCAGAGCTTGGCCTTGGGTGCCTGCTGTGAGGCTTGGGGAGGAAGAAGCTGCCTGGCAGCTGCAGCTCCACTGCTCCCCCCCTGGCCTGGTGGTGACCTCCTGCTTCTCTCTCCTAGCAAATCACAGACGAAGGCCTCATCACCATCTGCAGAGGCTGCCACAAGTTGCAGTCCCTGTGTGCTTCAGGCTGCTCCAACATCACTGATGCCATCCTGAACGCCCTGGGGCAGAACTGCCCAAGGCTTAGGTGAGTGCTCAGCACAGCCTGGGGTGTGGGGACCCCTTCCCAGCACCCAGCCCCCAGGGCAGCTTCTCTGGGCAGAGGATCAGGTTGGGTTGGGTTTGGTTTGGGGCTCCTCAGTTCAGGGGACAAACCCTCT
>VWZI01016958.1:15986-26835 GCA_013396835.1 Psilopogon haemacephalus | reverse complement strand
AAAAAAAAAAAAAGGCCAAAGTTGTATCCAGGCAATTTGCACACAAAGATTATACCTGAGGTGTTGGTGAGAATCAGGCTTGGGTTAAAGGGGAGTAGTATTACTTTTCCTTCTGTACCCTCGCAGTCTCTACTGCCAAAACGCTGTGGAATAGAAAGTTTGAGATCAAAGTGTCTCAGAAATCAATATGAAGTAGCACGCCAGATTTTATAGATGCAGGCAGTAGCTGTTTTATTCAGGAGCTGAAGCAGTCATCTGGAAGAAACCATAGAAACGTTGCAGATTGTTGAGGAACGGAGTGAGGTTATTGTTACAGCTTGGCCTTGGGTTTTGTTGGGTCTTTTTTTGGGTTAAGTTGGATGCATATTTATGCATGTTCAGGTTAAAGTCACAGGAGGTGTGGCATAAGGGCTGTGCTCTTTGACACGAGAGCCAGGATTTCAAGCAGTCTGGAAGCAGCCTTCACGGAAAGAAATTGCAGGTTGTGAGCAACCATTGCCTGTTCTGGTGGAGGAGCTAAAAAAGGGCAGCCTTGAAAATCTAGTGGCATGTGGGGGATCCCTATCTATAAACGTTCATCTTGCATGTGTCTGGAACATTATACAATAGCAGAGGTTTCAGAGAAGAGCTATAAATGCAGTCAAAGGACTATAAACAAGGGCTGCAAGGGGTTCAGGCTACTGTCTCTAAAGCAAGCTAAAAATTATATAATTGCTTTCTGTAAGAGGAAGATGCTACTTGAAGATTTTTTTTTTTTTTAACACTCTCTGATTCTCCCACAGATCCTGAGATCTCTGGAACAAGGCCCAGAGGCTGTCTGTCTGTGTGGGTCTTCATACTAGATGCTGTTCTTTGCTCTAGGGAGAAGATTTGCATGGCCAAAACTCAATTACAGTTCAAGGTGGCCAGCACTGTGAAGGGCAACAGAAGAGATTTTTTTAAAGTCCTGGCAGTGTGGTGAAGTCCCCATTGACTGGAAAAGGGGAAACATAACTCCCATTTTCAAAAAGGGTAGGAAGAAAGAACCAAGGAACTGCAGGGCAGTCAGTCTCACCTCTGTGCCCTGTAAGGTCATGGAGCAGATCCTCCTGGAGGCACCACTGGAACAGAAGAATAGTAAAGAGGTGACTGGGTACAACCAGCATGGCTTCACCAAGGGCAGGTCCTGCCTGACAAACTTGGTGGCCTTCAATGAAAAGGTCACAACATTAATGGATGAGAGGTGAGCAGCTGATGGGACCTGAGCAAAGCCTTTGACACTGTCCTGCACCACATCCTGATCTTCCAACTAGTGAAACATGGGCTTGATGGGTGGAGCACCAGGTGGATAAAGAACTGGCTTGATGGCCACACCCAAAGAGTGGCTGTCAATGGCTCCATGTCCCAGTAGAGGCCAGGGACAAGTGGAGTCCCTCAGGGATCAGTCCTGGGACCAGTCTTGTTCAACATCTTTGTCAGTGACGCTGACAGTGGCACTAAGGCACCCTCAGCAGGTTCACTGGCAACACCAAGCTGTGTGGTGAGGCTGACAGCTGGACTGGTGACCCTGACCCAGCTGACTGGTGACAGCTGACCCTGGTGACACCCCATCTTGAGTACTGCCTTCAGCTTTGGGCTCCCTAGTTTCTAGAGAATGTCCAGCAGAGGGCTATGAGGATGCTGAGGGCACTGGAGCACTGCCTGAGGAGGAGAAGCTGAGAGACCTGGAGCTGCTTAGTCTGGAGAACACTGAGAGGGGATCTAACAAATGTTTATAAATATCTGAGGGCTGGGGGTCAGTAGAGGGGGGACAGGCTCTGCTCACTGCTCCCCGGGATAGGAGAAGGAGCAACAGATGGAAGCTGCAGCACAGGAGGTTGCAGCTCAACACAAGGGGCATCTTTGCTGTGTGGGTCCCAGAGCACTGGCACAGGCTGCCCAGAGAGGTTGTGGAGTCTCCTTCTCTGGAGACTTTCCAAGCCTGTCTGGATGTGTTCCTGGGTGACCTGAACTAGATTGTGTGGTCCTGCTGTGGCAGGGGGGTTGGACTGGATGATTTCTTTGGGTCCCTTCCAGCCCCTGACATCTTCTGATCCTGTGATCTGTGTGCTGGGGTGCATAAAGTATTAGCATAGTTGGCCAGCTGAGGGGGGTGATTGTCCCACTCTATACTGCACTGGTGTGGCCCTAGCATGACCTCTGCATACAGTCTTTTGGTGCTTCAGTTTGAGAAGGTCATAAAACTATTAGAGTGTGTCTGGAAAAGCATGACTAAGACGGTGAAAGGTCTCGAGGGCAGCACTCATGAGGAGCAGCTGAATCCACTAAACTTGGGAAAAAAAAATGGCTGAGGGATGTCCTCATCACACTCTACAACTTCCTTAAGGTGGGCAGTGGATGGAGACGTGGTGGTCCCTTCTCTCTGATGACCAGAGATAGATCACAAGGAATGAGAATGAAGCTGCACCAGGGAAATATCAGGCAGGACATTATGGAAAACACTCTTCACTGAGAGGGTGGTTGACCTTATTGTGGCCTTCCAGTATCTGAAGGGGGCCTACAAAAAAGCTGGGGAGGGACTTTTTAGGTTCTCAGGGAGTGACAGGACTAGGGAGAAGGAAGCAAAGCTGGAGGTGGGGAGATTCAGACTGGACATGAGGAGGAAGTTTAGCATGAGAGTGGTGAGAGCCTGGAATGGGTTGCCCAGGGACCTTGCTGGAGGTGTTTAAGGGCAGGCTGGATGAGGCTGTGGACAGCCTGATCTAGGGTAGGGTGTCCCTGGGCATGGCAGTGGGGTTGGAACTAGATGATTCTTGTGGTCCCTTCTCAACCCTTACTGATTCCATGAAAGCATCTTTTTCTTGTGAAAGCATCTGAAAGTTAGACTTGAACAAACAAGCAAAGAAACAGCACAGAATTAAAAAAAAGAAAAAAAAGAGCCATTTCCAAATAGATTTTGAAGCTAAGGCTTAAAGTTAAGCTCTTTAAAACCAGCAGGGTTTTTGGCAGAGAAGGAGGAGTCTCTCATTTCAGCTAACTCGATGATTCTTTTGGTCCCTTCCAACCCTGACTGATTCTATGATTCTATATCTCACCCTGTGACATTTGAGTGACCTAAAGGCTCTCCACAGACCCTTCGTGATTGTTGTCTTCTTTTCCCTTGTTCATAGCTGAAAAGCATAGGGATGTTCCTTTCCTGCCCTGATTCTGTTGTTCCAATCATCATTTCATTAGTTCTGTAATACAATGAATTACGGAGAGCTTGGAGTGAGGGTGGTGAGACACTGGAACAGGTTGCCCAGGGAGGTTGTGGCTGTTCCCTCCCTGGAGTCGTTCAAGACCAGGTTGGATGAGGCCTTGAGCAACCTGTTCCAGTGGGAGGTGTCCCTGCCTATGGTGGAGGGTTGGAACTGGTTGATCTTTGAGGTCTCTTCCAACCTAAATCATTCTATGATTCTATGTTGGTGTGGATTCTAAAGTATAAATACCCAACGAGAAGCTGTTACAACGTCTTGAAGGCAGAGCTTCTGCAAGGGTATTTCCTCAGTTGCAAGTTAGCTCTTGACATTAATTTGGTTGCTTTTATTTTTTTTCTTGAACTTTCAAGGTGGCTGGTGGGTTATGGACCCCTTGAAGTTGTGCCTGGTTAAGTCCTTTGTCTTCAGTCATGCAGAGAGATGAAAGGGGAAAAAAAATAGCCAGATTTATTTCCAAAACACAAAGCAGGGAACTGAAATTCTTAACCACCCTGGAGAAACCAAGCCAGGAAGTTATGGTAAAATATGCCTATCAAATTATTGAAGCAGGATGTTAGAATTCAAGACACAGGTGAGCAGACAGGAAGGCCTGGCAAGAGAAGAAAAGCCACAGAGCAGCAGTGTGATCCAGCTGCTAAAGACGGCTGGCTGAGAACTCATCATATGCCACTGCACTTCTCTCTACTGCAACTTCCTCCTGTTTCCCTGGGCAGGGCAGGTATCACCATTTAGAAGAGAGGAATCAGCAGCAGTGCTGTTCTCATGTCTTTCTGAAAGTGCTTGGCTGCAATGCTAAGGAACATATCTTGACAGAAGTCTTTGTGGTGGGAAAAACCTCTGCCTGCACTACTTGCGAACTTAACTCTCAGATGCAAGAATGACTTCGAGCTTTCATGATGGACAAAAAGAAAATAAATCAGTTTGGCTGTCAAGATATCTGCAGCTGCAAAGGAGAAACGTCCATCTGTAATTGTCAGCATCTGAAAACCCAGGAATGAATATGTCCTTGTGATGCTGAAATGGATTCTTCATCTGCAGTGGTGTTATCTAGGTCATTCCCAGCATCTCTTCCCTCACCTGCCCAGAGAATCATTTTTGTTTTGCTGTTCCTCTGCAGGTTGCTCTCTGTTTCCATTATGCTGAGGAGACAACTGCCAGAAGGATGTTGCTTGTATTTGAGAAGAAACTGAGCAGCAGTGCTTGAGTCCTGTGTCCAGTTCTAGGCCTCTCCACTGAAGAAAGAGGTGCTGGAAGGTGCCCAGAGAAGGGCAGCAAGGCTGGGGAGGGGGCTGGAGCACAGCCCTGCTGGGGGTGTGCAGCCTGCAGAAGAGGAGGCTCAGGGCAGACCTCATTGCTCTCTACAGCTACCTCAAAGGAGGCTGTAGCCAGCTGGGGTTGGGCTCTGCTGCCAGGCAGCCAGGGACAGAAGAAGAGGCCACAGGCTCAAACTGTGCCAGTGCAGGTTGAGGCTGGAGGTTAGGAAGAAGTTCTTCCTAACAAAAGTGATTGGCATTGGAATGGGCTGCCTGGGGAGGTGGTGGAGTCCCCATCCCTGGAGGTGTTTACAAGGAGACTGGATGAGGCACTTAGTGCCATGGGTTGGTGAATGAGAAGGTGTTAGGTGATAGCTTGGACTCCATGACCTTTAAGGTCTTTTCCAACCTGGTTAATTCTGTGATTCTGTGAATTCTGGCAGTACTCTTTGCTGAGCATCTCACTCTTTTTGGTGAAACCAGCTGAAGCATCTGAAGGCGAGCACCTTGGGCATTTTTAGGTAGGCACTACCTCCATGTAGCTGAACCTGGGGAAAGGAGTCTCATTACTATCGATGGGGTTGTGCTCCCACTGAAAAGATAAGTATGGGGATCTGTGATAAAAAGACTGGACAAGAAGCACTCCTGATTATCAGGTGAGCAAACCTGGTATGTCAGAACCACACAGCTAAGGGAAGAAAAGCTATCCAGCATAATCATGTTGGAAGAACTCTGATGCTTTAATTGTCTTGATGATTAGTCCTACTCAAGGGAATGAGTCAAAAGCATGCTACTGACTGTAAAAATTAGGAGGATGTGGAAGATGTGGTACTTGCACTAGTTTATTAATGGTCATCACCACTGTCACAGCCTGGAAAGATAAGCTTTTGGCATCCATTTTGAGCTTTCCTTTTGTTAACACCATCACTTTTCTCCTGGTGATTTTTCAGCTGTGTAAATCTCAATTCTTTAACGCTGCCTGTCCAAGAGATATGCTGGGTCGTGTAGGCTTTAACAACACTGACATAAAAAAGAAAAAAGAAAAAAAGACAGTCTGTAAACAATAAAGAGGTGATAGACCAAACCTGCCCGAGCCCTGACATATCTTTTGACCGTCAGTAACTCTAATGGTGATAACGCCCACACAGTCAGCTTTTAAACACCATTAACATCTTCCATGGCAACTTAATATTTCTTCTGCCAATGCCTATGGATGACTAATGTGTTGCTGGTTTATATAATTCCTCTGCTGTAACTGTCTTACTATGGTTTTTTTATTTAAACGTGGCCCTATTGTACCCTCCTGTTTAATTCTATTTCATTTACTTAGTTCTGGGATGGGGTTAAAATGCAGCAAAATACCATGAGCAGAAATAGCTAAATCTTCTTCTTCTTCTTCTTTTTTTTTTTTTTTTTTTCCTTAGCAGTTGGTAGATCCCTGCAGGCATTTTTTTTTCTTAACATTTTTGTTTGGTTTGGAGCCATTTCTTTTTAGGTTATAATTCAGAGCCTGGCAATAGATGTACGGCTCAAAACCAAACACCCAATTAGTGAAAGACACGCAGCATTTTCCAGGGAAGCCTCTGCAGAGTATTTCAGTAAGGACCTCAGTAAGGCATTTGACACTGTTCCCCACTGCATACAGCTGGAGAAGCTTACAGCTCATGGCTTAGACAGGTGGGCTCTTTGCTGGGTTAAAAACTGGCTGGATGGCCAAGCCTAGAGAGTTGTGGTCAATGAGCTTAAATACAGTTGGTGAGCAGTCACAAGTGGAGTCCCTCTGGCCTCATTTTCGGGGCCAGTCTTGTTTGATTTCTTCATCAATGACCTGCATAAGGGGACTGAATGGACCCTCAGCAAGATTGCAGATGACACGAAATTAAGCAGCAGTGTCAACGTGCTGGAGGGTAGGAAAGTCCTGCAGAGGGTTTTGGACAGGCTGGAGTGAAGGGCTGAGGCCAATTGCATGAGGCTTAACAAGGCCAAGTGCCAGGTCAACCCCCAGCAGCCCTACAGCCTGAGGGTGGAGCGGGTGGAGAGCTGCCTGGCGGAGAAGGACCTGGGGATGTTGGTGGACAGGAGGCTGAACATGAGCCAGCAGTGTGCCCAGGTGGCCAAGAAGGCCAACAATGTCCTGGCCTGTATCAGAAATGGTGTGACCAGCAGGAGTAGGGAGGTGATCATGACCCTGTACTCAGCACTCCTGAGGCCATGCCTTGAGTGCTGTGTCCACTTTTGGTCACCACAGTTTAGGAGGGACACTGAGGTGCTGGAGTGGGTGCAGAGAAGGGTGACAAGGCTGGTAAGAGGTCTGAAAAACATCACCTATGAGGAGAGGCTGAGGGAGCTGGGGTTGTTCAGTCTGGAGAAGAGGAGGCTGAGAGGGGACCTTATAGCCCTCTACAACTACCTAAAAGGAGGTTGTCGTGAAGCTGGTGCTGGTCTCTTCTCCCAAATTACTAATGATAGGACAAGAGAAAATGGCCTCAAGTTGCATCAGGAGAGGTTTAGATTGGATGTTGGGAGGAAGTTCTTTACTGAGCAGGTGGTCAGGCACTGGAAGGGGCTGCCCAGGGAGGTGGTGGAGTCACCATCCCTGGAGGTGTTTAAAAAAAGAGTGGATATGGTGCTTGAGACTATGGTCTAGTCATTAAGGATGCTGGGATGAAGGCTGGACTGCATGATCCTGGTGGTCCTTTCCAACCACAGCGATTCACAGTGATTAGAGGTTGTGCTGAGGGGTTTGGTTGGGTCAAAGACTTGTCAGTGTGAAGATGATGATTGGACTCGATGATCCTGAAGGTCTTTTCCAATCTAAGAAATACAGTAAGTAGGAAGTAAATGATTTTTTTAAAATTATTTTTATGGTTTTCTTTTTTTATTTTTTTTTTAACCAGTTGTGTGTCATGAGACTCCTTGAGCATGAGAAATTACATATATTATAAAAGAAGTTACTTCATGGTTGACAGCACTTCTGAAAACGTGATGCTGTTGTATCCTATGGGGCCAAAGAAGATTTTTTGTGAATTCAGGAGTAATTAAACTGCTGTTTTTTTGTTTTTTTCAGCACTGCTGTTACCAGCACACATCTTAATTTTAAAGCAAACTGAGAATAACACTGATCCACGCAGTGTGGGTTCATTTTCTGGCAAGGCGGAGTTTGGTTGCTGCAAAATGCTTGGCCAGCCTCTGGGCTGGGCAACCATGCTGTATTTGTGAAGGATTTTACAGGGGAGGAATTTCACAGACACCTGTATGAATAAACCTTACTCACTTGTCTTAAACTCTTGACAGGCTGGGGCTGGGACACATGAATTTTGCTAATCCTTGCAGAGAAGAAGGCGAATGCGTAATGATGGTAATACTTAGATTACTGTGGCAGGATCTTAGCACCTGCCCAAGCCCTGAGAGGCACATGGGAGCAGGGAGATACCCAGAGAGCCCAGCTTAGCCTTCTTGTCAGGAAAAGCTATGTGAACAGACCAGGGCCTTTGCCACTTTGCTTGCAGACACTTCCATCTCTCCCTGCTGCCTGTGATGATGCCGGATAAGCCCACCACGACTTCACACCTTGTGTTGGTTTTCATGGTGAAGACACTGCTTATGATCTCCTTCTGTTTGACACCCATCTCAGCTCTAGGTGCTAGAAGATTATGAGTTCCTGGGGAGGAAATTTCCTCTTTCTGCCTCGGTATAAAAATCCATATTTGCAGTTGTCTTCTGAACTTCCCTTGACCGGGTTCTGGTTATTGTTTTTAAAGACATTTTAGTTAAAAGAAAAGCTCAGATTTTAGTCTAAATCCACAAACAAGAGACCCAAGGCGTTAAAGTAAACGAACTAATATTTGCAGCACTCTCAGTAGGACAAGCAGCAGGGTAAGGGTGAGATGCTGGTTAAGATTAGGGCACTATTTCTACTGAGAAAGGCTGCTGCCTTTAAAAGCAAGAAACACCTGCAAAATGCAAACCTATCTGACAGTAGGGACCTGGTCCACTGCCTCAGGACTAAACGAGTTTAAAGAAAATACCAAATGAGATGACTTAGGGTTCTTCAGTAAGTTGGCTAAGCCTTTCCTCACGTGGAGGCAGAGTCCAGCTGTGAAAGCTGCCCATGAAATTCCTTGCTGAAGGAGGAGCCTACAGGAGGGCTGGGGAGGGACTGTTGACAAGGTCTTGTAATGACAGGATGAGGAGGAATGGGTTTAAACTGGCAGAGGGGAGATTGAAACTGGATATTAGGAAGAAGTTCTTTCTAGTGAGAGTTGTGAGACACTGACACAGGTTGCCCAGGGAGGTTGTGGCTGCTCCCTCCCTGGATGTGTTGAAGGACAGGTTGGATGAAGTCTTGAGTAACGTGTTCTAGTGGGAGGTGTCCCTGCCTATGGCACAGAGGGCTTGGAACTGGCTGAGCTTTAAGGTCCCTTCCAACCTAAACCATTCTATGATTCCTCCCCTCCCTACTCAGTGGATTTCCATGTTCCCTTCCAATTTAGCATTCTGGTATTTTATCCTTGAACTGGCTGAGCTTTAAGGTCCCTTCCAACCTAAACCATTCTATGATTCCTCCCCTCCCTACTCAGTGGATTTCCATGTTCCCTTCCAATTTAGCATTCTGGTATTTTATCCTTGAACTGGCTGAGCTTTAAGGTCCCTTCCAACCTAAACCATTCTATGATTCCTCCCCTCCCTACTCAGTGGATTTCCATGTTCCCTTCCAATTTAGCATTCTGGTATTTTATCCTTAAAGCAAAGCATAAGAACTGAGCTGTTATGAAGCTAATTCTGCGGCACGATGCCTTACCCCTCCTTATAGTCTGTGAGTTATTTAGAATAACAACAGGAGTGACTTCCAGCAGCAATGATGCCTACCTTTGCTCCTAGCTCTTTTCCTCCTAACTGGATGGTTGCCAGTTTCAATCTGGCAGGCTATGATACGAGAGTAATTTTGGAAAAGAGAAGGCTGAAGAGCATGCTTGACATTCCATTAATTAATTAATTAAATCAGTTATTTAGCTATTGAATTATTTATTTAGTTATTTTTTTCCTTTAACCTTACGCTGTGTGTGTCAACAATGCTGATGCGTTTCTGGCATGTCAGCTGGACGGTTGGAATGATTCCTGCTGTCTGCTTTAAATAAAACAAAACCCCCCCCCGTTACGTTCACCTATTCTAAAGTGCTTCAAAGCTTTGCTCCAGTTGCTGTGTTGCTCTGCCACTTAAAAAAAAAAAAAAAGGAATATCTATATCTACCTACCTATCTATCTGAATATCTATGAATATCTATATCTCTCTATCTATCTGTACATGGTGTCAGAACTTACCCTGCAAGTGCAGCCAGGCTAGAGGGCAGGGATGGCATCCAGAGGGACCAGGACAGGCTGCAGAGGTGGGCACAAGCCAACCTCATGAGTTTCAACAAGGCCAAGTGCAAGGTCCTGCAGCTGGGTTGAGGCAATCCCAGCCACAAATACAGGCTGGGCAGTGAGTGGCTGGAGAGCAGCCCCCTGTGGAGAGGGACTTAGGGAGCTTTGGGACGAGAAGCTCAACATGAGCCAGCAGTGTGCACTTGGAGCTCAGAAAGCCAACCAGAGATTGGATTGCATCAGGAGAAGTGTGGCCAGCAGGTCGAGGGAGGTGATTCTCCCCCTCTGCTCCACTCTGCTGAGACCCCACCTGGAGTACTGCATCCAATTCTGGAGCCTCAATTACAAAAGGGATGTGGACATGCTGGAATGTGTCCAGAGAAGGGCCACAAGGATGCTCAAAGGTCTGCAGCACTTCTGCTATGAGGACAGACTGAAAGAGTTTGGGCTGTTCAGTTTGGAGAAGAGGAGGCTCCCAGGTGACCTTCTTGTGTTCTTTCAGTATCTGAAGGAGGCCTACAAGAAAGCTGGGGAAGGACATTTTAGGCTATGAGGTAGTGAGAGGACTAGGGGGAATGGAGCAAAGCTGGAGGTGGGAAGATTCAGATTGGATGTGAGGAAGTTCTTCAGCATGAGAGGAGGCCTGGAATGGGTTGCCCAGGGCTTAGGTTGGGGGCACATCCCTGGAGGTGTTTAAGGGCAGGCTGGATGAGGCTGTGGGCAGCCTGATCTAAGTTAGAGGAGCAAAGCTGGAGGTGGGAAGATTCAGATTGGATGTGAGGAAGTTCTTCAGCATGAGAGGAGGCCTGGAATGGGTTGCCCAGGGCTTAGGTTGGGGGCACATCCCTGGAGGTGTTTAAGGGCAGGCTGGATGAGGCTGTGGGCAGCCTGATCTAAGTTAGAGTGTCCCTGCCCATGGCAGGGGGGGTGTAACTAGATGATCCTTGTGGTCCCTTCCATCCCTGACTGATTCTATGATTCTATCTGTTAAGAAAA
>VWZI01016957.1:8664-45262 GCA_013396835.1 Psilopogon haemacephalus | reverse complement strand
GAGAGTGTTTAGCCTTGTGCTTCTCCCCTTTGCCTCTATTGCTTTTAATTAACTAGTTCTAATAATTCTCACATTGCTGAAATCAGAAGAAATCTGCCTCTTACAGTAGTTCAGTTTAAGTCAGACTCGTAAGGTAGCAAAATTACTTGAGAATCTAAAAATTTACAGGTTTTCAAGTGAATTAACTTAAAGATATTCTGATGGTAATTCCTTCTTTTATTCATAGCAAGCACATACTTGAAGTTTTAGTTTATAGTTGAAGAAAACAATTAGTATTTTATACAGTGAGCTTTTATAATGCCATTGGGAAGCTTGAGAGGGTTAATTTTATTCCCTACACACATACTCTCTCCACATCCCCCTAACACAAACATAACATTATCTTGTAGTTCCCAAGGAAGCAGTGTTAAATTAGAATCATAGAATCATAGAATGGTTTAGGATAAGGAATTGGCTGGATGGCTGCATGCAGAAGGGTGTGATCAATAGCACAACATCTACCTGGAGACCAGTGAAAAGTGGTGTCCCTTATGGGTCAGTGCTGGGACCAGTGATGTTTAATATCTTTGTCAGAGATATGGACAGAGGAATTGAGTGCACTCTCAGCAACTTTGCAGATGACACCAAACTGTGTGGCACACTCAACTTGCTACAGGGCAGGGATGCCATCCAGAGGGACCTGGATGGTCTGGAGAGGTGGGCCCAGGCCAAGCTTCATTCAACAAGGCCAGGTGTAAGGTCCTGCACCTGGGTCGGCGCAATCCCAAGCACAAATACAGGCTGAGTGGCGAGCGGCTGGAGAGCAGCCCTGAGGAAAAGGACCTGGAGGTCTGGGTGGATGAAAAGCTCAACATGAGTGGGCAGTGTGCACACGCAGCCCTGACAGCCAACTGTGTTCTGGGCTGCATCAAGAGGAGTGTGGTAAGGAAGATGATTCTCCCCCTTTACTCTGCTCTCATAGAACCCCACCTGGAGTGCTGAGTACAGTTCTGGAGCCCCCAACACAAGAACGACATGGAACTGTTGGAATGAGTCCAGAGGAGGGCCATGAAGATGATCAGAGGGCTGGAGCACCTCTTCTATGAGGACAGGCTATGAGAGTTGGGGCTCTTCACCGTGGAGAAGAGAAGGCTTCTAGGAGACCTTATAGTAGCCTTCCAAGTGTCTGAAAGAGGCCTACAGGAAGGCTGAGGAGGAACTATTCACAAGGTATTGTAATGACAGGATGGGGGCTAATGGGTTTTAACTGGAAGAGGGGAGATTTAAAGTAGATGTTAGGATGAAGTTCTTTACAGTGAGGGTGGCGAAACACTGGAATGGGTTGCCCAGGGAGGTTGTAGATGCTCCTTCCCTGTAGGTGTTCAAGGTTAGGTTGCATGAGGCCTTGAGCGACCTGTTCTAGTGGGAGGTGTCTTGGCCTATGGCAGGGGATTGGAACTAGATCATCTCTGAGATTACTTCCAACCTAAATTGTTCTCTGATTCTATGATATCTATCAAATGTTAATTTTTTCATGTGAAATATTTGTGTGAGTCTTTCAGACAAAATCTTATGTACAACAGTATACTGAAATGGAATTATTTTGTGTAAGCTGTTCTTGTTCAGGGCAGTGGCACCTCAAATCATTATCAGTAATGCAACAAGCAGACAAAAAAGGGTTTCTGATTATACCATGTAATCATGTTAATCTAGTTTCCCTTCAAAATTTACTCAGCATTTTCATAATCAGCAAAAACTGTGAATTTACTTGGGGCTAGTGTTTCACTTGCAGCAGCATTAGTTTCTTTCAGCAATATTAGCTGTTTGTAAAATAACAAGTTTACTCTTTATTATTTATCTTGTTTTTGACCAAAACCTCTTTTATCAGTACATTTTTTCCCCAATTCTGTGTAATTATTATTATCAGACATAATAACTAGCTAAGATTTCATTCATGTATTTTGCAGATTAGGAGAAAGTGAAAGTTTTCACAGCATTTAGAATGATATGAAATAATGTATGTCCACTGTGAACAGCAAATGTAAAGTAAGATGGAAGAAGTATGTTTAACTGCTATAAATATTTTCACTAAAGTTCTACCAGAAGTCATCATCTGTAAGTCTTCAAGTCTTGGACTAATAAATCAACTAGACAGATTAATGTGAAGTATTTGAAAAGAAGTAACTGGTGATCAAGTTTAGGCGTTAAGAAATATTCAGAATAAGTAGCATGGAAAATCCAAAGAGACTTTATTTATGTTGTTGGGTTGAGACAAGGCAAATGAAATCTAAGGCTGCCAAATGTGCAGCAAGGCATAAAGACATGAACAACTCTGACCTAAAAAAGAAAAATAATGTATGTAGGAAGAATTTTTAAAATTAGTTATTTTAAAGATGTTAAGAGTGACTAAAAATTATTTCTTTATTGTGTGGAAAGTAGTTGTAATTATCTATTGAGTGCCAAATAAATATATTTCACAAAAATAAACTATCATAAGAGCATGTTAATTAGCTGTATTTTTTAGGGGTCCACTTTTACTATTAATTTATTGCATTCAGATCTAACCATTATTTTAGCTAGTATCTATTTTTTTAGTTCATTAAGTACGCACAATTGGTGCAAGATTCATATTTGATTCATATTATTACAGTTAATTATACACAATATCTGTTTTTAAAAAACTATATAATTTAATTTATTTTTCAGTCATAGTTTTAAATGATGCAAGTTCTACTCCAGATGATGTTGAGAGACTTTTCCTGTATCCAAAATTTTACCTCATATCTTGTTGTATGAATTGAGATACGGAGCTTTCTTAGTTCATATTTATTTGACTTTGCTCCAAATTTTGCCTTGGTCTATAGATGTTAGCATTATTCCACCACTTGCACAAGTAATATTGGTAAGTCTATAATATATAAAGTTCTTACTGAATATTTTCTAAAGATAATATTTCTGGATATGAAAAATAAACCAAAATTGCTGATATACTTATGAATGTTAAAGTTTTTATTATTTTGCACATTAAGGGATGGTAAAAGGCTTCCTTCTGAAACATTCATTTAAATATTTGATGTCATATAATTTTCACCAATAAGAAATAATAACTTGTAGCAATATTTGCAACAGAATTATAGGCTATATTCCTATGTGCTGGAGAGTTTCCTTTTGCTGAACTACTATAAAAACTCCATAATTTTTAATTTCCGATACTACATTGTATAGTCAGTATTTCTGTGCAAAGATAGGTTGTTCCACATTTGGTAGAATGGTGCATTTTGAGTTAATGTGAGACAGAATTAAACATTAAGATGTTCAAAGCCTCCTGAGAAACCTGCTCTAGCTGACTACTTGTAGGATTTAAGTAGATGATCTCTAGATTTCCCTTTGAACCTAAATGTTTCTATGATTCTGTGAAACAGAAGCTGCACAGCAGCAATGGACAGTGACTTAAGCAATTATATATTCCCAACAGAAAAGATGTCTGAAAGTCAGACTAACTGAACTACAATGAAAGGATATTAATCAGCAACAATAACAATATAGAAATATTTTTTTTTAAAAATGAAATGCAAATTTCCTGAAGTTGTCTGTACCAAAGCTATTATTATTATATGTCACTTAGTGTCTTCCTTTCTTTTCAAACTATATGAAAGCCTCTTTTAATGCAAAATATACACATATATATCTTGGCAATACATTGTTTTTAAGAAAGAAGTGTAACTTTTTAAAAGGATGAACAAAGTTAGTGTCTAGTCTTGAGATAGTGTACTGCATGTGAGCAAACTGAATAATAAACACATGGATTAATCCAATTTAGGATGAATTGTGTCTGTAATTTAGCATTGGTGTATACATTTGCAGAAAAAAGAGAAAAAAATGAGAGGGAAAATGATTGTGCTGGTTTGAGATTAATTGGAATACTTTAATAAGAGAAAACAGATCGTTGGTTGTAAAAGAATAATAATGATGAAGTCTATATCATTCAGTGGTTTGATGAAAGGGATAAAAAGGCAAAATATAGTTAATTTGTGCCACTTTGTTCTATGATGATTCTCCCTTTTGATTCCCGTTGCTCCATTCTAATTTACCGCTAACCATGGCTAACAGAAAATAATAAGCTTTTCTGGTTGTTTTGATTGCTGTCAGGGAAGGCAGAAAGAGAGAGAAAGGCTGGCTTTAAACACCTTGTGGGCAGTTTCTTTGCTTGGTACAGACTTTGGATTTCTTTATTATTTCTAATTTCTATATAGTTGTAAATACTTGTAAATATGTTGTGTATATAAGCTTGTAAATTTCCTTTTGCTGTAAATAGAGCTTTATCTTACTTCCAAGCCATCTGAGCCAATCTGGTAAATTTTGATAGTGGCAGAGGGGTGGGGAGGGGGATGTGGGGGGAGCAAGTTCCTAACCCACCACAATGACAGAATTTGCTAGTTGTTCTTCCATATTCTCATCACTGCTTGTCTTTCAAAATGCAGCATTTCTTTTTTCATAGTCCAGTAATTTCAGAGTTAGTTTCCACTCACTTTTCCTTCTATTTTCCCTGTAATTGATTTATCCTTTACTGCATGCCCAATATACATTTATTTTGGTGTCAGTAAAATTCAGCAGACATTTTTTTTCTCAGTCTTCAGACTAGTAGCTCCTTTTTGAACAAACTTTTAAGCAATAATTTTTCTGATCAGAATTGGGTCACCCCAGGGTAACCTTTCTTTGATTGATTCATCTACTGTAAACTAGTTCTAATTCTTAATGTCTTTAAGTTTGACTGGAAATAAACAACGTGTCAGGTGTAATTTGCAATGCTGGAGTGATATGAAGCATGACCATACAGATTCTTCTGCAAAGAAACCAGATATTCTGAGTAAACCTGAATCGAAGTCATTGGGAAATCTATAATACTTCCAGTGCTTATCAAATGTCTAGTGAAATGGACAAATGCTTGAATCACAGACCTTTTTATGTTTCTTAGATATTGATTTAAAGAAGATTTTCTGTATTTCTTCATATGGTTAAAGTTAATTCTAAACATTTTTTTCAAACTGAAAATTTCAAGGAAATAAAGAGCTTTTATTAAGATAATGCTGTTCAGATAACCAGTTTTTACAGGGAATTCAAGTAATGTTGATTCAGACAAAAGACAGAAGAAAAAGTCATTCATACAGCTTTTCTGTCCAGTTTGTGATTTAAATGTTTTCTGACAAGTTACTAAATATAGATTACTGGATAAATTTGGATTTTGGCACATGGATCTAAAATGAAATAAATGAAATATTCTTATTAAAACTGCTAAATAAAATTAGGTTCCTCCCCCACCTCTCCACCTCCATTTCAGTGCTACCAGTGTTAGACAATGTAAAAAGAGAACTAGTCCAAATATGTAATATGTGGAGGACTCTCTAGTGATGATTCTGAAAGCCTTGATAGATATGATGATATAGGTTAGCTCTGAGAAGGCAAATTCCTGTCAAGGATTTCAGGCTTTTCTTCTTCCAATTTCTTGAAGTTCAGATTTTAACATGAGAGTTTTCCTGTTCCAATTGTCACTTTCAGTTTCTGGATTTGGGGTGTTGGTCTCTTTTGCTGGGGTTGACATGGGATGAGATGTGTGAAGATTTGGCATGGGATGGAGGTGGTAAGGGGTTTGTTCTCTGGCTTCTGCTTGCTGCTGCATTTTGTTTCGCTATTTCTGCAAAAAGGCTAAGGCAATTGTGCATTGTTTTCTCAGTTTGTCTTAGTGTATGTTTCTAGTTTAAGCTTCCCAGAGTCCAAATTTTAACAGAACAATACAATAATAGGATGCCTTACCCTCTCACCTCCTTTGGAAAAAGAAAGGAATTAGATGTAGAGAGTGAAGAGAGATAAAACACCTAAATAGACTTGATTCAATTTGGAAGTTAAAGGGGGAAACTTTAACAATAAATAAAAGGTATTTTAGGTAAGGGGAGTTACAAAAGATATAGGGAAATGAAACAAAATACAAAATATATATACAAACAGATCGGATGGAAATGGATTCAGGAGGTGGTTGGTCCCCTCACATGTTTGGCTGGCCACATGGCAAAGCAGGAGCAGCAGGAACCAAGATGCTCCTGGCAGGTGAGTCAGGACCGAGAAGAACAGGAAGTTCCTATGTTTTTATAGGAGTTCAAAACAAGAAGTGGGAGTGGGCTAACCACTGCTCCTGGAGTCAGGTTCAGACCACCCCCAGGGAAGAGTCAAGATGACCTGGGTCAGGTTCAGACCACTCCCTAGGAAGGGTTAACTATTTACACTTAGCCTGGAGCATTTGTGATTTTGGGGTACTTTGTTTTTTGTGTCACTTTTCCTTACATCTGTGTTGGAAGGAAACAGGAGGTAAACCCATTACAACTACTTTATGCTTTTTCCTGAAATGCTGTCTTAGATAATGTAAAGCCCATTGTGTAGCCCAGTATGCTAATGTTTTACTAGTTTGTAAGTACTGATGTATTACATGCAATCAGAGCTGCTGAGGTTGTGGTAAACCACTGTGAGATATTTTTAAAGTGTTTAGATAGTAGAGGCACTGAAAACTATATAGTTTTAGAGTACCAGTCATGCCACTTTCATTTTTAAAAATGTTTTATGTTTGAAGCACATGAACACATTTATGCACTGTGTATGAGTAAGGAACCAGGGCACAAAAGTGAACTAGGAAAAATGTATTTTTCAATATAGATTTTTCCTGTAAATTCCCAGGCTTCTAATTATGATCTAGTAATCATCCTTGTCCTCAGTTTTGGAAATGTATAGATTCCAGTGTCTATGAGATTATTTAGGAGAGCTAGATGAAAATCAGATACATATCTCCTGGAAATTGTAAGCTCCAAGCTACATGGCAGGGAGAGATGGGAAGGAATTCAGATGTAATTTGGAAGGAATTTGGAGGGAAGGAAGGAGTTTGGAAGGAAGGAAATCAGAAGAAAGGAATTTGGATTTCAGAATTAGGAATGGAGGGAGGGAAGGGAAGGAAGGAAGAGGAAGGAAGGAAGGGAGGGGTCAAATAATACCCAGTTTCATTGTAACAGTGGCAAAATCTGTCTACTTTTGAATTAGAGAATACACCTCTCAAGTAGACTGCAGTGTCTTATAAGGGAATATATTTTGAGAAACGCAGGAACTATTTTATTTTGGACATGCAAAAAGGATCAACACCTACCTATCAATCTATGTAAGTTTTAATCATGAATAATGAAGTTTGATTTTCTTCATATTCAAAAATTGTGGCAAATTCCACCCAAGTTTCAATATGCAAAAAAATGTCACTTTGGTATTGCATACAGTCAGAAGACTGACAACATTTTCAAGTATTTGAAAGTGCTTCTTGACTTGTTACAAATTCTGTTTAAATGTCTGTCACGTTGCTTTTTGGGGACATTTCCTGAAGCAGTTCTGAAATCTGCATTTAGAGTTTGGACATCAAATATCTATGCTTTTACTAAGTTACTTTTCAAAGGTGCATCATTAAAGGTAGTGAGATGATAAATAAAAGGATTAATAATGTTACTTGCAAAATCGAAGATGTGAATTGCTTTTTTTTTTTGTCATCACAGCTTTGGACAGAAATAGTATGAAGGCTGTTATAAAACATTCTTAGGCTTTTGAACCACATTGTGCTGAATAATTATTCTGTAGAGATTACATAACAGGTGCTGAATTTGCTGTTTTGGAAAGATTTTTTTTTTAATCTTTAAATAAATTATTCATATATTTTCTGTTGCTTTTTGGTTTAAAGATAAGTCTAGGAAATAAAAAAGAAAAATTCAAGTGCGTTATCTTCCAATTACTTATTACCTTTACTATAAATTGAAAAATTTTAATATAGGTAGAAGTATTTTTTGTATTCCTAACTAATTGATATTTTACTTTTCCTTTATTGCAATATTGTATGGTAAGGGCTTTGAGACATTATAGGAAAGATTTGTCATAGTATCCTGTTTGATAATTTGGTTTTAGCTTCAAAATTTTAGGCAAGTTATCATGCATTGTCAAAGGCATTAAGTACTTTAGTGCTCATTATGTATCTGTGGTCAGAAACTGACTCTGTGCAATGCTGCAGTGAAAAAGAAAATAAATTAACAGAAAACTTCTGGTCTGTTACAGTTCATGTGACGTAGAATGAGGGAATAACACCTAAGTTTTTCTTATGACAGAGGTGAAACCACTGTTAACTAAAAATGCAAGGAAAATATCAGACCAATGTCAAAGAACGAGCAGGCACTTCTCAATGTCACCCCTTTTCCATTTCATGAAATTCAACAAATCAGTTGAGACAAAGTGCTTGACCATTCCCAAAGGGTAGCACTATATCAGTACTATATTTTTATCAGGCATATAAAGTGAAAGCATTACAGGCAAAATTATGTTCTAATATATAAAATAAAATTTCCATATCATAGATTCCCAAGCACACCTTTTACATACCCCCAAGCTATCTGTGAATAGCAAATTTAGCAAGTAATACACTGAAATTTTATACATAGTGAAGTCATTTATACTTTATGCCACTTGATATTTATATTTTAATCATTTATGAAAATTACCTTTAAAAAAATCTAGTGTTTTAGAAAAACATCAGAAATCTTCAGACTCTGTTGAAGGATATCTTCAGTTATATTTTAATCCTAAACTCTTGTAATATTGTGCTGTAGTGAGACATTCAATAAAAAATTGTGACAGGATCATACAAATGTTAAATGCTGTAAATATTTTAGATCAAATAGAAGTTGATAAAAACTATTTGGAAATATTTTTCCCTTTACATTCTTTTCATCTACTTTAATTGTTCATTTGTTTCACCAATATATACTTAAGGATTAAAATAACATAACCAGCAAGAGTTACAATAGTTCTTTATTTATGTGACTGATGCTCATATTTCTAGAGTGCTCTCTAAACTTCTTTCATTAGTTTCTAATGCAGTTTCACAAACATAAATACATTGTTTTAATCAGAAGAATATCAATCTGGTTACAAAAATCAGCTCGTACCAGGCCAGCTGTCTTTCAGACTTTCTGTAATTGACCCTAGGAAGTAGGGTAAGTGTGATAAAAAAAAATTGTTCATAATAATATCAGCTAACTCTAGGCTCTCTGCGTCCTAAGAGGCACAGGTTCACATGTATATATTCATGAGCATGCTTGTAAACACATCTGATGAATTCCTAAATCTTTTACATGTTTCATTAATTTCATAGAACATTGTTATAGAACATTCATAGAACATTCAGGTACCAAATTTGTTTAAGGCAGTGATCTCTGGAAAGGTCTAACAGTGGAAGTGTTTAATTAGCTGTTTAAGTTTCCTCTTTTTTCCCACCAGAATGTGTCAGGCCTGTTTCTCCATTACCTCAATGCAACTATTAATTTTATTGATCAGTCCTTTCATTCAGTTTCACAGACAGCAAGTAAAGACTGTGAGATCATAGGCTTTGTTACTGATTCTGTTTGTTAATATCAGTTAACACAACATCAAAGAACTTGCCTCAAGTCTGGAGTTGAAGAACACTAAAATAGCTAATGAAACCTGTGCTCTACATTATTTTATAGAATTCCAGAGAAATACACAAACAAAATGTTAGTATTTTGCTGGCTGTTTCATAAATAGAATTGGTAGACATTTCTACATCAGTTGAAATTTATTTGTATGTATCAAAGAAATAATGGCTTTTCTGCTAACCTTGCATCAGAGAATCACAGAATTATTGAGATAATTGAGTCCAGCCTATGACCTAACACCACCATATCACCATGTCACTAAGTGCTACATCAAATCTTTCCTAAACACCTCCAGTGACATCAACTCCACCACCTCCCTGGCAGTCCATTACAGTGCCTAATTACCCTTTCTGTGAAAAAGTTCTTCCTAACATCCAACCTAAACCTCCTCTGGCAAAGATTCAGGCCATGTCTTCTTGGTTTGTCACAAGTTGTCTGGAAAAAGAGCCTGAACCCCACCTTAGTAGAACACCTCTTCAGGTAGTTATAGAATGTGATAAGGAGGTCGCCCCTCATCTCCAGGATAAACAGCCCCAGTTCCCTCAGCCTCTCATCATAAGATTTGACCTCCAGTCCTTTCACCAGTCTTATCATTCTCCTCTGGACCCACTCCAGTACCTCAGTATCTTTCTTGAAGGGAGGCTCCCAGAAATGAACACAGTACTTGAAGTGAGGCCTTACCAATGCTGTGTACAGGGGAAGAACTACATCCTTAGTCCTGCTGCCCACACCATTTCTGATAGAAGCCAAGCTGCCACTTGTCTTCCATGCAACCTGAGCACACTGCTGGCTCATGTTCAGCCAGTTGTCAACCAGCATTCCCAGGTCCCTCTCTGTCAGGCTGCTCTCCAGCCACTCATTCCCCAGTCTGTAGCACTGCATGGAGCTACTGTGGCCAAAGTGTAGGATCCTGCTCTTGGCCTTATTAATCCTCATACTGTTGGTCTCAGCCCATCAACTCAGCCTGACTATGTCTCTCCAAAGAGACTCCCTACCTTTCAGCAGATTGACACTGGCTTCCAATTTGGTGTCATCTGCAAATTTACTAATAACAGTATACTCAATCCCCTCATTCAAGTCTCTGATAAAGATGTTGAATAGAAATGGGCGCAGTACTGATCCCTGGGGGACGTTGCTGGTCACCAGATCCCAAGCAGATGCCATACCATTCAGAAGCACTCTCCATGCTCAGTTATCCAGCCAGTGCTTACCCCAGTTGTGCTGGTTTGAGGGGCGGTGCCTGGCATATGGCAGATTTAAAAGAGAGGCAGTGGCGGTGCAAGACACAGCTTTAGGCAGAGAGCATCTTTCTCTACTGATCCCAAACAGCAGCACAAGATAGTGGGAAAAAAAAAAAAAGAGGTCAGTTCCTGGAAAGAATTGTGACATGGTTAGAACCTGGTCAAAGGCTGTTTGTAATACCATGGGTACCCAAACAAAGCCAATATGTAAGCATGCAGGAAGCCAGGCAACTGGCTGCAATGGATATTGGAGCCTGGTACTTGAAGCTGAGGGTGGCAGAGACAATGGTTGCATTAGGTGTGAGCAGATCAATGATCTGCTTAACCTAGTGTCAAAACTGAAGGATAAAGTAGAAAGATTAAGAACTATAAGGGAATGTTAGATTTGCGGCACCAGGCTCTGCAGACCCTGTTAGCAGAGGGAGGAGACCTGAGAAACAAGGGGGAATGGATACAGGTACCTGTTAGGAAGGGCAAGGGAAACCCCTGCCAGCCCTCATCACCTCCTCAGTTGCCCTTGCACAACAGATATAGGGCACTAGAGGTTGAGGGTGAGGTGATCTTAGAAACAGAAGTAACAGCATCCGGGGGTTGACTAAAGCAAATCAGTCCCCTCCTTGCATCAGAACTTGATTTTTTTTAAAAGAGAGGAGGGTAATTGATATTGGTGGTTCCCTTCTGAAAGGAACTGAGGGTCCCGTATGTCAGCCAGACCTCTCCCACAGTGAAGTCTGCTGCCTCCCTGGGGCCCTGGTCAGAGATGTTACCAAAATGCTGCCTCATATAGGGCAGCCCTCTGACTACTATCCTCTATTGAGGAAGTGGAAAATGATGAGCTAGATACTAGAGGTCTGAAAGCAGTAAAAAGAGACTTCAAGGCACTGAGAAAAGTAGCTGAGAGATCGGGAGACAAGGTAATGTTTTCATCAATACCTTTAGTTGCAGGTAGGAATGCTGAAAGAAATGGGAAAACATGTCTGATTAACAAACAGCTAAGAGACGGGTGCCACCAACAGAATTTTGAGTTCCTTGATCTTGGGGAACTTTATGTACAGGTAATTTTTTCATCAATACCTTTAGTTGCAGGTAGGAATGCTGAAAGAATCTGGTCATCCAGTCTAACCTCCTCTGCAGTCAGCAGGGACATCCTCAACTAGATCATGTATTGAAATTTATATCATATCATGGTTGCTGTGTCCCAGCACATCTTCCATCAGCCCTTCACTGTTTGCAAACAGTAGGTCTAGCAGAGCACTACCCCTGGTAGGCTCACTTGCCAGATGCAACAGGAAGTTATCATCCACCTTAAACTTCTCCATGATCAAAGAACCCAAAGTTCCAACCATGCCACCAGTCTCTGAGCCATATAGTAATTGGGTGTATTTTCCACCCTCTGTCAGTGTTTTTCCTTACTACTTGAGGGATTGATGAAAACATGACCTGTGCATCCCAACCTTCAACTAGTCACCCCAATGCCTTGAAGTCCTTCTTAATTGCTTTTGGACTTCTCTTTGCAGCCTCATCATTATGAGCCTGGATAACTATCAATCAGACGTCTGCACCAGAGAGGAGAGTTTCCTTTTAACCCGAGTCCCAAAGAGACAGAAGGCTTACATGTGGGATGGGTCTGGTTGACAAACAAGCCCCTCTGTTCCAATCAGAAGAGAATCACCCACTACAATTATCCTCCTTTTCTTCCTTGTTGAAGAAGTCCTAAGGTGCAGAAGTGAGTGACAAGCCTTGGGTGACTCACTGGAATGTAATACATTTGATTTAGAGTTCATTAGTTTTTCTTTCTCCTTTTTTATTTTATTTTTTTTTCCCAGTAAAAGATCAAGTGATACATGACTTCATGTATGCTCCTTAATTTCTTTTGCTAGGATGTTTCATAGCATACATAAGCAACCAAGAAAACTTTGATTTCACAGCCAAAGCTTTGGTAAATGTTAGCTGACTGCTTTGAACAGACTTTGAAAATGCTGCAAACACCTCCTGACAATTTAAATTTAGGTGCTGCTGCTTTAGCTAACAGTGACTTTGTGATAACTTTAGCAGAGTGCAGCCAAAGATACCCCCTAGCCATTTTAGCCTTTTCATTAATAATTTTTCTCTGTCCTATTCAATTTGGTGATGCTTCTCAAATTTGAGAAAGCAGAAAATAAAAATTCCAATTGTTTTATCATGCTCCGTGGATGACAGGGCAGGTAAGTCTTTATAATCCACTGAACGGGCTAACCCTGCTTGACGGGGCCACAATAGTGGTAAGTCACAATGACTGAAGAATATGCCTCATCCCACTCAGTGTACAATGAGGATCATCCCTGTTCAGCAGGGACTAAAATGACAGTAGAATTACAGAAATGTCTCTGAGGAGCAGAAGTCCAATTCCTTGTCCCACTCAGTGGACAGAGGACTATCCCTGCTCAGCACAGACCAAAACAGTGGTAGAGTCACAACAATGACCCTAAGGAAAAATGAAAAACAGTTTCTTGGTTTTTTTTCTAAGAACTCATGGATAAAGACACTTTGGCAGAGTAGTTGTTTCCTTAACAGCTACTTTAGAACAAACTAGGCAATGTCTATCTTAAAGAAAAAACAAATAGAAGAAAATTGAGAGTAAAGATAGATGAGGAGTGAGAGTTTGACCATGCTTGTTGGATCCAGTGTTGTTGTCTTGAGTTGGAGTCTTGGTCTTCAAGTGACGGATCAGCAAAGGTAGACAGATGCACCCTTGTATGTCTTAGTCCAACTGCACCTTCAGGACAGCAACTGTCTTATGTCTGCATAGTTAAGAATTCTAGAGGTGCTCCATGTGTGGAAACCAAAACTGGGCAGGAACCTTCAACAATGTAATGAGACAAAAGTTTGACCTGTAGTCAGTTGATGCTCCAAATGATGTTTCCTAGCAATATGGGTTGGGGGTGAGTGGGGGGTGGGAAGACACAAACAGCTCACTGCTTCCACCTCTGATGCTTTATGAGCCCTATTACAGACATAAGAGCCTTCTGCCTCATGAAAAACCCATTTTATAAATCCCTGTAGTTCATGAAGCTTCATCTTTCAATAGACAAAGAGAACAGCTTCAATGAAAATCCATTCTGGGCTGTCATGTCTATAGGTCAGAATTTACATGACTACCCATCAGAGTGGATTCACAGTCTACCTTGTCCATAGAATATCTGTAAGTTAGAAAGAGCTGCCTAATTAATAAGGAAAGAATATATCTGCATTCTCAAAATACTTTTCACAGGCACTGTAAATGACTACTCACTAAGAAGTAGTCTTGAAAAATTTCAACTCATGGTTGCAAGATATGTAAATCAAGAACTTTGAGATTAATATACATCTGTCTTCGCCAATTTAATTTACACATATATGTATCAGAAAAATAATTACTCTGGATAATTCTGTCTGAAAACTGGTAAAGAACTTATTTCTTAAATTAGCAGATTTGCATCTATAGTGAATTTGACCTTGTCAGGAGTTGCACCTTGTGAGCAGCTGTCCAACCAACATAATTTATGCAGTTGACAAGCAGGGGGTGTTTGCAGATCCTACAGAGTAATTGGTGCAGAGGATCATATGTGGAAGACAATAATTGGTTATTGTACAAAAACAAATGACTTCACAGTTATTGAGAAACTTCTGGGTAATTTCTCCAGATGCAGGAACTGTCCCAGTCTGCATCTCTGTTTCTCTTCCATTCCTTCCAGCTGCACTTACACTTCACAGGTGTTCCGCTGTGCTTTTCTTTCACACATCTTCCTGGCAGTGGGTTGTTCACCATTACCAGACTATTTCTTCTCAGAAATCTCTCCACAGGGGGAAAAGTGGCAGGGGGGGTTAAAAACCCCTCTTGGGGATTTTGATCTCTGGGAGGGCTGTGGTGTTTCTGTATTACCTTTTCACTGTATATATCTGTAAATATCTGTTATACATTGTAAATATTTGCTTGTATATTGTGCATTGCTGTAAATATAAAGCTTCATATATCAACTTCCAGTGTTCTGAGTTCTAGCCAGGGTTATATCAAAAATTGGGGGGGCAGGAAACTGCTCAAACCACCACAAGATCTCTGCACATTTCTTCTCCCAAATACCCTCCTTACAAGAACAGGGACAAAAAAAAATATGATGGAAAAGCATGTGGATCAAGATAAGGACAAGGAAGTCACTTACTGCTCATGTCATGGAAAAAAGATTGAACCTCAGAAAAAAGCAATATAACAAAATCACACAATCACAGAATGGTAGGAGTTGGAAGGGACCTTTGGAGGTTATCTGGTCCAACTCTCTTGCTAAAGCAGATTCACCTAGATGATATTGGATAGGAATATGTCCAGGTAAAAAATCTCCAGAGGACACTCAACAACCTCTCTGGACAGCCTGTTCCAGTGATCTGGTACTCTCTAAGTTTTTCCTTGGTGGGACTTGTGTTCTGATTTGTGCCTGTTGCCCCTTGTCCTGTCACTAGGCACCTCTAAAAAAAATCATAGAATCAAATTATTATTTTAATTGGAAAAAGCTTCTAAGATGAGGTACAACTGTCAAGCTAATGCCACCATGTCCCAAATGGCCATGTCTGCACATTTTTTTAGCACCTCCAGGAATGGTGACTCCTCCGCCTTCCTAGACAACCTATTCTAATGCCTGACCACCCTTACAGTAAAGATGTTTTTCCTAATACCCAATATAAACCTCCCATGGCACAATTTGAGGCCATTTCCTCTTTTTCTTCCACTTGACACCAAAGAGAAGAGACCTCACTGCAACCTCCTTTCCTATAGATGTAGAGAGTAATGAGGTTTTCCTTCACCCTATGCTTGCCCTTGTCAGACTTAGTGAGATTCATCTCACTCCTCTTTCTACAGCCCCTCTAGGTCTTGCTAAATGGCATCCAGGCCTTCTGATGTGTCAGGAACACCTTCCCAGTTTTGTTACATTATCAATCTTGCTCAGAGTGTACTCCATATCTTCCTTCATCTTGGTCATTTATGAAGATGTTGAACAGGACTGGACCCAATAGTGGTCTGTGGGAACACCATTACTTACAGGTCTTCAACTAGACTCTGTGTTGCTGATCAAAACCCTCTGACATCTGTCCTTCAGTCAGTTCTGAAACCACTTCAATGTCCACTCATCTAATGTACAGTTCCTATGCTTACTTATCTGAAGATGTTATGGAAGACGGTGTCAAAAGACTTACTCAAGTTCAGGCAAGGAACATCAGCTGCTTTCCCTTCATCTGCCCATCTGGTCACACCATCATAGAAGGCTATCGGATTGGTCAAACATGATTTTCCCTTCATGAATCTGTTGATGTCCTCCAGAATGAGCTATTCCATCACCATGGAAATGGAACTGACTGGTCTGTAATTTCCTGGGTCCACTTGCCATGGGTTCACAATTTCTGCCAGCAAATCTGCTCCAGTTTGGGCTCATTTGCATGGGCATGGTCTCTACCAGAAGGCTGGTCTGGCATGTGATATCCGTAGGGTGCAAATTCCTTCAAGACGTTTTCATCTATTCTGTCCAAATCTTCCAAAGGCTGTGATTTGAGTATCTGCTCCAACATGACTCTTTGCATGAACTGCATGGGGACAACCTTCTTCTCCACAGTGTTCTTCATGGGCTGCAAGGGGCACTCTGCATTAGTGTCTGAAGTACCTCCTGCATGCTCTGATCATGACATCTTCAGAGCTGTTCAAAATTTATCATTTCTTTCTGTCACAGATGTTGTCTAGATTTTTTTGCCCTTTATTTGTTTTCCAAGAGGAATCACCATCTTGTCTGAAGGATTTAACCCATGGCAGGTATATTAGAGTCATATAGAACCAACTGGTGGATAACAAGTTATCCATGGGACAGCAATGTGCCCTTGCAGCCAAGAAGGCCAATGGGATCCTGGGGTGTATTAAGAGTGTGTCCAGCAGATCAAGGGAGGTCCTCCTCCCCCTCTGCTCTGCCCTGTTGAGACCTCATCTTGAATACTGCATTCAGTTTTGGGCTCCCAAGTTTAAGAGGGACAGGGATCTGCTGGAGAGGGTCCAGCAGAGGGCTACAAGGATAATTAAGGGACTGGAGCGCATGCCTTATGAGGAGAGGCTGAGGGACCTGGGGCTTTTTAGTCCAGAGAAGAGAAGACTGAGAGGGGATTTAATAAATGTTTATAAATATCTGAGGGCAGGAGAGGGGGAACAGGCTCTTCTCGCTTGCTTCCTGTGATGGGATAAGGAGCAGTGGGTATAAGTTGCAGAACAAGAGGTTCCATCTCAAGACATGAGGACACTTCTTTACTCTAAGAGTCACAGAGCACTGGAACAGGCTGCCCAGAGAGGTTGTGTGGTCTCCTTCTCTGGAGACTTTCAAGGCCTGTCTAGATGTGTTCCTGCATGATCTGAGCTAAATTGTATGGTCCTGCTCTGGCAAGAGGGTTGGACTAGATCACTTTAGGTCCCTTCCAACCCCTGACATTCTGTGATGTGTGATCCTGTGAACTGTGTCTAGCATGACAGGCCGTGCCCGTCCTCTCAGAGGTTACCCCTGTAGCCCTGTCACAGACAAAACCTTATTTAGTAAGTCAAATATAATTGCCTACCTGCTGAGATAGAAGACATGACGAATTTTCCTGGTAGAAAAAATAACTGTATATTTGTTTAAGATTTATTGTTGTGAAGTATGCCTTTTGTAAATTTGGTTGTTTGATTGTTTGCTTTTATTTTGGATTTTTGTCTTGTTACAAATAACAGGGAAAGATTCACCATTTGCCCTAGTGAAATGTGAACTCCTCTATGATATTTTCAAATGTGTTTTTAATCTTCCTTGCTGATTTGAATGGTCTAATTATGGCACCTTTGAATGTGACAATGTATTTTTCATAAGACTGACATCAGTGGGATGAAAGTAGTGAGAATTAAGAAGTTCAGATTATATGATACAAAACCAACTTTTAAAAAATAATTCTATGTGTGAAAATCATTAATAAAAAGAGAAGTTATGTTCAACAGTAATAGATAACACACTTGGAGATCTGAAAGGAAAGGATATGCAAAGATGGTAATGGTGTAGGAGAGAGTCTAAGAGTGATGCTGTTAAATATTTTTTTCACTTTCTAAACTGGAAGATTGGACAAAATACTTTGTCTTACACACTAGAAGACAGTAAAACCTAGGGTTGAGGCCCTATTCACTGCAATACATCAACTGATTATATGACTGAGTTAGGTAATGCTAAAAAGGAAAGGAAAAGACAGGAAAGACAGAAACATGCAAAGAAGATGCAGCTAGATGTGCAGAAGATGCACTGTACACTTTTCAGATGTGTACAGTGACAGGACCACAGGCAATAAGCACAAACTGAAACACAGAAGGTTCCCCCTGAGTATCAGAAAACATTTTTTTAAATTTTATTTTACTGTCAGGAAGACTAAGCATTAGGACAGTGGGAGATTCTGGATATCTTAGAAAGCTGTTTTCATGTGGTGCAGAGCAGCCTGCTACAGATGGACCTACTTGACCGGGAGTTTGAAAAAAAATTACGTCCAAATGCCCCTTCCAAACTCAGGTAGAGTTGTTTTCTGTGTTCTCTGAGTTTCCTGTCTTGTCCTGCCCACAGGATTCTCTCCATTCTGCCCATGATTGAGGACCCCCTTTCACTCTCTTGGGTTCATCATTCCCTGTTCCAGCAATGTTACTCTAGGGATGGTCTCCAGCTCTCCACAGCCCTGCCCTGCCTAGTCATGGACCTTTTGAGCTAGGCCCATCTGCAAGCAGGCATTCCAGTCTGGCTATGCACCATTCCTATCCCTAACAGCAAAGGCTGAGGCTACCCTAATGCCCTTTCACTACAGTGATGGAACAGACTCAAGCAACCCTGACAAGTGTCATCCCCCAGGGTCAGTGCTGGCACAAGTGATGATTAACATCTTTGTCAGCGATATGGACAGAGGAATCAACTGCACCCTCAGCAGACTTGTAGGTGACACCAAGCTGTGTGGCACAGTTGACTACTAGAGGGCAGGGATGCCATCCAGAGGGACCTGGACAGGCAGGAGAGGTGAGCCCAGGCCAACTTCATGAAATTTATCAAGGCCAAATGTAAGGTCCTGCGCATGGGTCAGCACAATCCCAAGCACAAATGCAGGCTGGGTGGTGAATGGCTGGAGAACAGCCCTGAGGAAAATGACCTGGGGGTTCTGGGTTGATGAAAAGCTCAACATGAGCCGGCAGTGCGCACATGCAGCCCAGACAGCAGCAGTGTCCTGGGCTGCATCGAGAGAAGTTTTGCCAGCAGGGCAATGGTGGTGATTCTGCCCCCTTACTCTGCTCTTGCCAGACCCCACCTGGAGTACTGTGTGCAATTCTGGAGCCCCCAACACAAGAAGGACATGAAACTGTTGGAATGAGTCCAGAGGAGGGCCATGAAGATGATCAGAGGGTTGGAGCACCTCTGCTATGAGGACGGGCTGAGAGAATTGGGGCTCTTCAGCCTGGAGAAGAGAAGGCTTCAAGGAACCTTGTAGTAGCTTCCATTATCTGAAGAGAGCCTATAGGAAGGCTGAGGATGGACAATTCACAGGGTCTTGTAATGACAGGAAGAGGGGTAATGGGTTTAAACTGGCAGAGGGGAGATTTAAAAGGAATGTTAGGAGGAAGTTCTTTACAGTGATGGTGGTGAAACACTGAAAGGGATTGCCTAGAGAGGTTTGGATGCTCCTTCCTTGGAGTTGTTCAAAGTTAAGTTGGATGAGGCCTTGAGTGCCCTCTTCTAGAGGGAGGTGTCCCTGCCTATGGCAGGGGGTTGGAACTGGATGATCTTTGTGGTGCCTTCCAACCTAAACCATTCCATAATTCTGTGATGACTTCCAGGTCCTGCCTTACTCAGTCTGCTTGGTAAACCCCTGTTGGTCCCTGGCCCCAGAGAAGCACCAGTCCATGTGCCTGACAGCCCATGTCACTGCATTTTCTGTATAAGGGACAGTGATATTTCAGCTCTACCCCTAATGTTTGTATGTTTAGTTGTTTAATTTAATTTATGAAATATTGCAATCTGGAATTTATGAGAAAAACCATAAGTATCATCTCAATTTTAATAGCTCTTTCCAACTGGAATTTTAGTGCTTTTGTTACAACTGTCATATGAGAGTATCATTTACTGAAAAATTGAGAAGTATTGCTTTTGCGTAGTATATAGCAACCCATGCATCTTTTAATCAATTTTGTTTGTTTATTTCACTGAGTAATATAATGAATTCCCCCAAAACTCCATTCTCATAAAGAAAAAAAATGCAGTTATTCCCTTGTATACAATACAAGGCAAATGAATATGACAGCAGGGCAAATCTAAGAGATAGCTTTTTATCAGTAATGTCAAACAAATGGTTCCTTCATTTCAAGTCAGATATAATCTGTGTTCCCACAGTGAGAATAAGGGTAATCAAGAAATATTTCCTAAGTTCATTTCATGCAACAAACACTGTGCTAAACATTTAAGATGACAGAACACAGAACTCTTTGAATTTCATGAAGCTGCCTGTAATTTTTATTGTAAGATTCTAAAATGTGTGACCCGGACACAACACCACCCCCCCTCTCTACCCGCAGTCTCTGTGGGAATACCAAACTGAGTACAGGAGTGTTAAACAAAAAGTACTATTGTAGTAACATCAAGCTTCTACAGAACATTTATTGTGTTCATAGTAGTCAAAGTGCAGTGTTTCTCAGAGATGTTGAATTTAGTCCAAACCATCACTTACCCTATAATGAGCTATGGAAAATTATCTCAGATCTTTTGTGTTACATCTTCTTGAGCCAAAAAAGAAGTAATTTGTGGTATTCTAACTATTCAGTGGGTAATTATGATGATATTGCATAATGGGAAACCCTGTCCCTATTCTTACTGTCCAAGATGACAAGTGTCAAAACAGTCTAAACTGATTGTGTAATGTAAACTGTACAAACTCAGACTGATGAGATTCCTCCTACAGAGTTTGCAGACCTAGACTGACAAATTTTCAGGACCATAGAAGAAAAAATGGTTTTTGACTCACTGATTTGTCCTCATAGTTAATTGCCTCATCTGATTACTTTATAACACTATCTTATCTTGCTTGCACATCTGTGAGTTGTTAATGATTTTTATATCACAGAAACTTTTATTTCATTCATGTTTTACTTAAAACTTTCAGTGTATTTTTGTTTCCTCTCTCCTCTACCATTTTCTCTCAGAAATCTAAATCAGTATTTCCTATGAATAGCAATATTTTTCATATAGAAATTATTGATCTTATTCTTGCAAACCTCATTTAATCCATAAGATTACTCTGGACAACTCAGTCATGCACAACAAAGTAGATTGATTTCAGGGGGAGAAAAACACCCAAAAACATAAAGGCAACAGATCTGGTTCATTTTGTGCTTGAAGAATTTCCTGTAATTGCAAGACAAATGTCAAACTTTTATAAGCTTTGTAAGTCTGGTACTTGAGCATTATTTATGTGGCCATTTGGATCCATCAGAATTTTTACTTTGTTTTTAAGGCTTGATGTGGCCATTTGAGCTACATTTCTAGCTGTTCTTAGTCCAGTGGGCCTATGATTCCTCAGGACAACAAGGCAGAGACGCTACCTACCAGTGGACACAGGATAGAACCATCTACATATAAATGGACGTTAATAACACAAGTTACATGAGTCCGTGATGTTGTGCTCTTACTAAAAAAAGCCAAGCATCTGAAACCTCTGTGGTATGTTGAGTGATGGGCAAAGTACAAATATGGTGAAGTATGGCAGATTGATCATATCAACTCTACCTCATTCTCAGACTGGAAAACAATATGTGCTGACCATGGTAGAGGCAAGCACCGGATGGCTGGAAGCCTGTCCAGTTGCTCATGCCACTCTATGTACTATTCTTGGTTTGGAAAGACAAATCATGTGGAGACATGGCACTCCAAAATGAATCAAATCAGCACTCATTTTAAGAATAACTTCATAAAAACTTGGGCAAAAGAGCATGGCATTGAGTGGATATACCACATCCCCTATTATGCACCTGCCTCAGGCAAAATTGAACATTATAATGGTTTGCTGGAAACAACTTTAAAGGCAATGGTGGGAGGAACCTTAAAGAATTGGGAGAAACGTCTAGCCCAAGGTACTTGAGTAGTGAACAGTAGAGGTTCTGTCAACCCAGCAGGTTGAGCTCACTCAAATCTATTATAAAAGGTAAAAGGTGACAGAGTTCCTGCTATTCATGAAAAGAATCTGTTGTGGAAGACTTTGGGTATTCTCCCTTTCAGGTGAGGCTACACCTGCATGAAGGGTGGTTTCTGCCAAAGGACCTGGTTATACATACTGCGTTATGCAAAAAATGGTGAAATACAATGTATTCCACAAAGGAACTTAACTTTAGCTTAAAGTGTTATGAGTTCTTTTTCAGATTATCATGGTTCCTGTAAAACCCATGATGAACCCACTGTACATAAGCATGAACCCTGTGAGTCCTAAGAGTCCTGTTCCATCCCATTTACTGAGAAACACTTGACTGTTTCCTGACCCTCTGAGCCAGACATAATGAAGAATGGATGGCCAAAATGGAGAATACCTGAAGCCTGGATGACTGCTCATCACACTGATACTGCCCTTAATTAGATGGATGACTTGATGCTCCAATGGGAATTGCATTAAAGGGTGGATTGTGGCCAGTAGAGCTAGATTTCTAGATCAGACATAAAGAAAAAAAAAATAGAAACAGAGAAACTTAGAAGTGGAAAAGTACTGGAATCTCTAAGTGAAGAGGTGAACATTCCGTGGACAGGCCATAAAATGGCAACAATTGATAAGTTAATATAATTTCACTAGAGCATTGAAAACTTTGTATCTGGAAGCAAAATTTGTATCTACTCCTTTTGCTGCTTTTGCTGCACCTGCTGCTATATATCCTCACTGCTGTTTTGGCTGCTGCTTTGCTGCTTCACTGCTGTTTGTCCTCATCCCCATCTTCTTTAAGGTTATTATATTCTGTAACAGCTTATTCTGTCTATAGTGTTATATTTAGTAGCAAGCTGTAAAAATACAATTTCATTTTTCTGACTTTGCAAATTCTGTGTTGTAGTGTATTTACTCTCTCTGGGTCACGTTTACAGTAAGTTACTGGGAGAGGGATCCACTCTAACCCATCACACTTGAATATCTTATTCTCTTAATTCATAGAATGATGATTAGTGAAAATTATAGTTTTAAATATTACTTACTTGTAATAGAGTTGTTAGTTTACTATGTACTTTCAGCTCTGAAAGTTTGACTAGCATTAGTAAGATTCTTCCACAGACAGAGGCCCAGCTAACTATCATCCTTCTGTATTCACACCTGAAGCAGTCATTCATGAAAAGTTGAAATACCTAATTTTGGAGAATAAGAGGATAACAAATCATCACTCTGAAAGAAATGGTGTTGAGGCTATTCACAGGTTGACCAGTGCTCTCTCTTTACTAACCTGGTGAGTTAGTTTTGGCACAGAATGAAGAAGCTTGTGGGTTGAGTTGGAGACAGAGAAATCACCAATCACAACTAAAATGGACTTAAATTGGAGACAATTAACTAAATTTACTGTCAATTTATTTAGCTAGTGAGAAACAAAGACAAAACAAGTCTAGTCAATATCTCAGACTTGTGCCCTCTTCCATGATTCTTGCTGCCCACAATCAAATGAAGCAGAATCAGCCCAAGAGTCACTCTTTTTCTGCTCCCAAGAAAATATCAAGGGGAAAAGATGCTCATTTAGAGAGACTGTGGTTCACTCCAAGGGGACTTTGCCATGGAAGAGCAGTTTCTTTCTCATCAGAAATTAAAATCCTGATTTTCTGATTTCTTTAATAAAAATAACTATATCTTAATTATTAAATTATGCACATAATGCAGAGGAAATATTTTGCTCATTAGCAATTGAAAGTCTCAGAATGGTTTGTAAGCACTGGCTTTAACAAAAGAACTGTTGGTCATAAGATGTGTTTTTGTTTTATGAGTTTTTTTTGTTGTTTTCTTTGGAAGAAAAGATTTACATGCTTTGAAGGTAAAATAGATGCTATGTGAATTAAAATGAAAATGTCTGAAGGATCCCATGAATTTTAATAGCATTGTTGACTAAGAAATTATTGTTTTTTATTTCAATAGACTTTTAGAGAGAGAAAAAAAAATATTCCTGTGGTCCTTAGAGGGGACAGTGTATTGTTATGCTGGAGTTTGTTTGTGGGATTTTTTTTTGGTGGGTTTTTGTTTGTTTGGGTTTTTTTAAGGGTTTTGTTGTGGTTGGGGTATTTTTGCATATGTTTGTTTGTTTAGTTAGTTTAGTTCAGTTTAGTTTTCCAGAAAGTTAACCTAAATAAGAGTCAGAAAAATCTCAAAATATTTTGGTCAGAAAATAAGAACTGTAAACCTCAACAAAGAGATGTACTATATTTAGATACAAAGGAAAAGTTGTTTGCTTATGCACATATCTATATTAATATTTCTGTATTCTCCTCTACTAAATATTTATTTAAGCAATCTAAGAGGATGATCTGAATGGAAGAAAAAATAGACAGTTTTATCAATGTTTTACCACATAGTAGAAAAAAATTATCCTGAACAGTAACTTCATTATAAATACATTTTGATCTGTGTTAATCTATTACATAGTTCTGGAGCATACAATGGTTTGGCAGCAGAAATACACTGATGGGAAAAGATGCATTAATTATCAATATCTTTATTTTGGAATATGTTCAGAATGTCTATCTATGACCTAATGAATGCTTCCCCTTGCAGTGTTTGGGGGTTTTCTGTTTGTTTGTTTGGCTAGATTTGTTTGGTTTTGTTTTTAATATAAAAGCTTAGTAAACAATCTAATTTTAATGCAACATGCACCGTATAGTACACTACTACACCAAAAAAAAACCAACCAAACAAAAAAAAGCCCACAGTTCCAAATTTTAGACAATTAACTTAGAAATGCATTCCTACTTCTATTTATATATATATTACATGGATATCGCTATCCATTTGGCATTACACTAATCATACAATCCTACTACTGAATTATACTAAAAAACCTTGGTTGATACTTGAATTCAGATTATGAGATGACTTACAGAAGTGTATTTCATATATCCACACTGCAGGTCAATTAGAGAATCACAGAATTAATCAATTTGGAAAAGACCTTTGAGATCATCAAGTCCAACCTACCACCCAACACCCATCTAATTGACTAAACCATGCCACCAAGTGCCACATCCAGTCTCTTTTTAATTACTTCCATAGACAGTGACTCCACCGCCACCCTAGGGAGCCCATTCCAATGGCCAATCACTCTTTGAAGAACTTCTTCCTAACATCCAGCCTAAACCTCCCCTGTTGCTACTTGAGACCCTGAACCCCTTGTTCTGTCACTGATTGCCTGGGAGAGGAGACTAACCCCCACCCGGCTACAACCTCCTTTCAGGTAGTTGTAAACAGAGATAAGATCTCCCCTGAGCCTCCTCTCCTCCAGGCTAAACAATCTCAGCTCCCTCAGCCACCATTCATAGAGCTGTTCTCCAGGCCCCTCACCTTCTCTAACATGTTCAAGCTTCTCAACATCTTTCTTAAACTGAGGGGCCTAGAACTGGATACAGTATCCTAAGTGTGGCCTTAACCAGTGCTGAATATGGGGACAACTTGCCCTGCTTGCCACAGTATTCCTGATACAGGCCAGGATTACAGGTGACCCACAGCCATGATTGGTAAAATATGCATCCAGAGTCATTTGAAGTGCACTTACGATTTCCTTCCAAAGCTTCTGTTGATGCTTCATAAGGACGTGAATCTTGTGTAGGCCCTATCTCATGAATGTCAACCACATGTGTATATGTCCAGTTCTTTAGAGCATGTGATGTGATCAAATAGGACCGGGTGACACTGTTTAGATAATTAATTCCTACACTCATTTTCTCTATGTACTTGAGACTGCTGTGAATGTAACAATGATAGAACAGATTAAGTATTTAATGAATATGTATCACTTATTTTGTCACAAATTATTATGTCTGTTTTGGTTATCACATGGAGCTTTACTGGATTCTTTTTTTAACTTTTTGAAACTGTACATAAACATCATCCTGAGACTGAAGCAATAAATACAAATTTTCTAATCGCATCACAAAAATCCCAAAACAAACCAACCAAACAAAAAAAAGTAAACAAAAATGCCCACCTATGTAAGCGAACAGATTCATCTCAGCTAAAATTAAATGAGCTTACATAGACCTAAAATAGACTTCTATAACATAAATTACATCCATTAATGCCTCTTATCAGGTTCTTATACATACCTACATCACTTTAAGCTTTTCTCTCTGCTGTCTTTATACTTAGAGAAATCATTCAACCACACTCATTCTTCCAATCACTTTCTCCCTATGATTTCTTAGCCTACTACTTAAATCTCATAATTACTTTAACTAGAGCTCTATACTGAGATGCAAAGTCATCATATTTTGCAGCTGCAAGAACAACTTAGTGGCTGATACCTATTGTGTACAGACAGTGATGTTACCTGATGTAATTTGATGTATGTTATTTGTTTCTTTCAGCAAAAAAATTCAAGTCTCTGCATGCAGCATGAATCTAGTGACTAATAGTGCTGTGCTTGGAAAATAGGACTACTTTTTCAAATATTACTTTGAAGAAGAGAGGATCTCATCAACAGATATTGAAGTGGAAAAGTTTACTTTCATATCTCAAACTCTAGAATTACAAGGTTCTGTTCAAGAGTACCATATGGACTATTATCAGTAATTAGTACTTTTCATCACGTGAATCAAGATCTTAACCACTAGAATGTCACTTATTTTCATTGTAAAAATAATGTGCCCAGAATTTCAACTAATATAAATCCAGCATGATTTCACCAAGGGCAAATCCTTTCTGACCAACCTCATGGATTTTTGCAATGGTGTAATTACATCAGTGAACAGGTGAAGACCAACAGATTTCATCTGTATGGACTTTTGCCTTTCACAGACCCCCACACCATCCTTCTCTCTAAGCTGGAGAAGTGTGGATTTGAAGGGCAAGATGTGCAGTGGATAAAGAGCTTTCTGGATGATCACATACAAAGTATAATGATCAATGGCTCAATGTCCAGACAGAGATGTGTGACAAGTGGTGTTTGTCAGTGGTCTGTATTGGGAACAGTGCTGTTCTATATCTTCATTAATGATACAGACAGCAAGATTGAGTGAATCTTCAGCAAGTTTAAAAATTATAGCAATCTAAATGGTGTGGTTGATAAGACCGAAGGATGAGATGCTACCTGGAAGGACCTGGGCAGGCTTGAGAGGTGGACTGAGGAGAATCTCATGAGGTTCAATAAGGCAAAGTGCAAGGTCCTAAAACTGGGTTGGGACAATCCTGGATATAGATAATGGAATTGTGAGCAGCCCTGCGGAAAAACACTTGGGGGTACTGGTGGATGAGAGGCTGGACAGGAACCAACAATGTACACTTGCAGCCCAGAAGGCCAGTTGCTTCCTGGCTGCATCAAAAGAAGTGAGGCCAGCAGATCAGGAGAGGCTATTCTGCCACTCTGTTTTGCTCTGTTGAGATCTCACCTGGACTACTGTGACCAGCTATGCATCACCCAACACAAGAGAGACATAGACCTGCTGGAGTGGGCCCAGAAGAGGGACACAAAGATGATCAGAGGGCTGGAGCACCTCCCCTATGGAGATGGGTTCTGGAAATTTGGGCTCTTCGGCCTGGAGAAAGCTCCAGGGAGACATTATAGCAACATTTCAGTATCTGAAGGGGACTTACAGGAAGGCTGGAGAAGGACTGTTTAGAAGAGCTTGTAGCAACAGAACAAGTGGCAAAGGTATTAAACTGTAGCAGGGTAGATTTATGTTAAATGTAAGGAACAAGTTCTTTACAATGAGAGTGGTAAAATACTGGTACAAATTGCTCAGGGATGTGATTGAGGCCTGGTCCCTGGAGACATTAAAGATCAGATTTGACATGACCATGGGCAGCCTGATCTAGTAACAGGTGTACCTGTTCACTGCAAGGGGTTTGGACAAGATGACCTTTGAAGGTCCCTTCCAACTCAACGTAATCTCTGAATCTGTAACACTATAGATGCATTTATAAGGTCATATATACAATTTCATGACAAGGTAGACTTCAAAGAGTAGAAAAAAAAAATCTTTACTCAAAAATTTAAATTTGAAAGCAAAAGTAATTGACACGCCAATCACTAGAATGATGTAGCAATGCAGACAATTTATTCCAAAGCATTTTTTAAACTGAGACAAGACAATGAATAGCAATATTATAATATAAATATATTTAAATTACTCTTTGACGAGATTATCCTTTCAATTTCAAATGTACTCCCATCTTTTATAAAGAAAATTTAAGGACCTGAAAATATTTCTGTTAAAAAAAGGAAAATACACAAAACCTCTGTAATAATAAAGGAAAAGAAAATATGCAAAAAAAGTTAGCTCTAAGATAGTATTAGGTGTATAAATTCCATAAGACGTAGGAATTATTTTTTTAAACATAATTTCTAATTGATGTTATCTTACTCATTTTTTACAGTAAAAATAAAGGAAATTTAATTTTTTTTTCTACAGTATAGACACTACTTCATACAATTTTCCCTATCTGGGCTGCAGATGTTGGAAATCAGCAGCCTTGTAATCAGATGAAAGAATCTTTATTGAGTTTGGGTTTATAACATGATCTGTATCCCAGATCTAGGAGGATTTTAGAATTCCAACCTAACATACATTTTGAGGTCTATATCCCACATTCAGCTTTCCCACAGAAGCTGTTCACATGGCTGTAAATAATTGACAGTTTTGGAGTCTTGTACAAATCAATAGCTCCAGTTATTTTAACCTAATAGTTTTGCAACACATCTCTCTTTACCTTCCTTCAATATCTGCTCAGAATCATTTTGAAAACAATGAAGCTGCTGGATGGTTATTAGCTGCAAAGTGAATCAATATTTACAGTGCATGAGATCCAGAATATACTCCTAAAAGGTAAAAATGTAAAAAAAATACTGTCTGTTTTTTCCTAAGATCCTGATGTAGTTGTACTTCTGACCATTACAGTGCTATATCAGTGGTTTATGATGTTGAATAAAGAGGAAATACTGATGAATGAAAGGTCATATTCTGAGCATAAACATGAAACATTTGAATTTTTAAAAATATTACTTATTTTCTTGATGCAGAAGAAAGTGTGTTATAGGTGAAATCAAATAAATTCTGACATGTAGTGTTATCACCAGTTTATCTATAATGTATGCTCTGTGTAATGTCTCATGGATATGTATCCTGTATTTCATATAACTGCTAATTCTTATGAAAACTAAGTATGTCATATTTGAGCAGGGCTATAATTTCAGCCAATTATAAATTAAATACATCTGATTAAAATTTGTGCCAAGTAATAAAAATAATTCAGAACAGACAAATATAATTTACAGATGATGCAGCATTCCTATATTTACCTGCGTCAGGCTCCGGATATATGAAATTTGTATAATAAGGTAGGAACTTGGTTTTTAATTGAATGAACAGAATATAATCACCTGTTTTAAATATAACTCAGTACTTCATGTTAAGTATTAAATCATTTTTAATTTGGTTCAAAACCATTTCCAACAGCAGCTAACTCCCCCTTGCACACTTAAATAATTCTTATGTTGTATGCAGGCCAAAGTATCACCTTTCCTTATTAAGTATATTTTTAAATGAGAAAACTCTCTAGTGCTGAGATTTATTTTAAATTTCTCATTGATCTCTGCTGACTGAAGTCACATGAGTTCTTCACTGTGTTTAAAACAAAAATAAATGCCTCTCAAAAAGAAAAATACACCAACTTTTAATCTGTATGCCAAGACAAAAATGAAACCCAGTAGTAAGTAGCACAGTATTTCTACTCAGTGTATTTCGGGACAGGAATCTGAGTCCAATTGAAATTAGAAGTGTTGCCAAAGAATCGCTGTCCATAGAAATCAAGGTGGTATACATTCTCTGTGGCCACCCTTACACCATGACACCAACAAAATACATACTACACTTCAATGTGCTAATAGTTTATTTAATTTTATTAGGAAATCCCAGCCTGTTGCAATTTGCAGGCATTAATCCAACTAGTAACGCCATGTTCTCTAAACCTCATTTGAAGATAAATAAATACAATTTAGCGGGAATTTAAAAATGCACAATGACATACTTTTTCACCAACCACATGGAAAAGATGACACTTTACACTCTGGGGATTACATTTAATATTTCCTTGAAATTTTGCCGCTTGCAATCAGATAGATTTTGATGCACAGTGTGTTTCCTGCATAGAATAAGAATTACACATTCTACAACTTTTTCATAATTTTTTTAACACATGAATTAAAGCTCTGTCTCCAAAATCTCCAATTGTTCTTCAAATAATATGGGACACATGGTTTTAGGTCTTTTCTAGGCTTGAAGAGATTGAAGAGAATTTTATCTCCACAAGCTGACCATAATTACTAGGTCAGGATGAGTTTGAAGGAAGATACCTAAAACTGGCACTGAAAGAGATACAGGAGTCCACATAAGGACTGCTACCATTTCTTTAATAATTCATTCTGTACTAATGGTGATCCTTGAACTAAATTGTCAAGATTTTATTATGATAATGACAGCTTCAGAGATTTACTTTTACAAATGCATTAATTTTACTTACTCTTTGCCCATAAACAACACTGAACATAACACTAACTTGTTCTTAATTCTTTACTATAAACAGTTTGTTTCCACAGGGTTAGCCTAGTTTCAAGTCACTTATTTATGCTTAGATTCATTCCACTGAACTACAGGCATTTTGTTTATACGTTGAATAAGGGTTTACTTTATCAAGTTTCTGTCATAGTCAGTGGATAGATATTGGCATGTTTAGAGGTCATATGTGCTTTTAGTGACACAGCACAAGCAAATTTAATCACTTCATGAAAAACTGAGAGAAGAAACAGAACTGATTCCTAATCTAAGCACCACTAAGAACAGTGAGTTCACACAAAATTAATCTGGCCTTGAATAGATAAGCTTTGTGTAAGGATGAATATAGAGGCTACTGCTATTAAAAATCCTTTGCCATTAAGCAGCAATAAATCACTTGGGTAGTGGCACAACATATGCATGATCTACACATAAATAACTTGTATAAAAGGAAAGGCTCTTTGCTACATGGAGAAGCAGAATTATGAACTGTCCTGAGACCTGCAGGTAACAGTTATTTAGAAGATAGTTGTAGTGGGTTTGCAGTTACCTGCACCCCCCCCACCTTTTTAAACCCCGCCTAAAACTCAGAAAAACACACTGGAAGTTAATAAATGAAGCTTTATATTTATAGCAATGCACAATAGATAAGCAGATATTTACAAGATATAACAAATATTTACAGATATATACAGTAAAAAGGGAATACAGACACCACACCCCTCCCGGAGACCAAAATCCCCAAGAGAGGGTAACCAAACTCCCCCTACCACCTTTCCCCCCTTCCCCAGCCTTATCTCACCACCTGATGATGCTGCAGATAAGCTGAAGATCAGTCAGAGATTAGTAATAGGAGAAGTTAGTAGTTTTAGTGATTTTACTCTGAATTTAGCCACCAAGACCAAGAGACAAAGGAGAGAGTGGCCGGAGCCAGCACAGACAGAAGCAGACTGCCTAATCTCATTGTTTTGAGAACATCTCTTAAAACAACTTTTTTTTCTTCTCAGTAAAACTTGGTGAAGTGACACACACTGTGTGTTTAACTCTCTCTCAGCCAATAGTCTAATTTCTCACTCAAATTCTCCAATTAGCTCAAACCAACCCAATAGTATAATGAAATCATAGAATGGTAGATGTTGGAAGAGATCTCTGGAGGTTGTTTAATCTGACTGCCCACAGGTACACCTAAAGCAGGTTGCACAGAAACATGCCCAGGTGGGTTTTGAAGGTCTTCAGGAAAGGAGACTAAAAACCTCTGTGGGCAAACTGTTCCATTGCTCCATCACCTTCAAGGCAAAGAAATTTCTCCTTAAATTCAAGTGAAACTTCCTATGTCCTAATTTGTACCCATTGTCCTATTACTGGCCACCACTGAGAAGAGTCCAGCCCCATCCTCATATACAAAGATCCCAGATTTTATGTTACAGAGAGCAATCCATCATGAACTTAAAATTCTTGAATGTTATTGAGTTCAACCTCACCTAGATTTTCCACAGAGGCTGTATTTATCACAAGATCTTTATTTCCTTCTACTGGCTGAAGAGCTAGTGAGGCTTTTCATTATATTTTTTGGATGGAATATTATGATTTTTCATGTTAAAAAGGTTCAATTGTTATAACAAAATATATGAGTTAGAGTCTATCACGAGTATTGTCTTAACTTCCAGAAACATACATGTTAAAGCCAGTGTGAAAGATGCTGATTGCTTTTATCTACAAATAAAAGTAAAGAAAATGATTTATGAAAAGATAAATGGTGAATGTTGACAAAATTAGAGAATTAAATCTGTTGGGTTCATATTTAATAGTAGGATATGCTTTTTTAAAATATAAACATCTCATTGGCTTATTTATATATTATTTATAAATCATTGGAGCAATGCATCCCAAAAAAGAGGAAGGCAGGTAAGAATGCAAGGAGGCCTGCATGGATGAATGGAGAACTCCTGGACACACTTAGGTGCAAGAAAAAAGCCTACAGGGAGTGGAAGAAAGGACAGGTAACCTGGGAGCAATACAAAAACATTGTTTGTGCAATCAGACATCAGGTTAGGAAAGCTAAAGCACAGCTGGAGTTGAATCTGGCTGGGGACATTAAGGGGAACAAGAAGAGTTTCTTCAGGAATATCAGTGAGAAAAGGAGGACTAGGGAGAATGTGGGACCCCTTCAGAAGGGAAATGGAGAGCTGGCAACAGGGGACATGGATAAGGCTGAGGTGCTCAATGACTTCTTTGCCTCAGTCTTCAGCAGCAAATACTCCAGCCNTCATGCCTAACAAAATTGGTGGCTTTCTATGATGAAGTCACAGCAGCGGTGGACAAGGGAAAGGCAACTGATGTCATCTACCTGGACCTGAGTAAGGCCTTTGACTCTGTCCCACATGACATCCTGGTCACCAAACTGGAAAAACACAGACTTGATGGGTGGACAACTCGCTGGATAAGGCATTGACTGGATGGTCGCACACAGAGAATGCTGATCAAAGGCACAATGTCCACGTGAAGACCAGTGACAAGTGGCATCCCTCAGGGGTCAGTGCTGGGACCAGTGCTGTTTAACATCTTTGTCAGTGACATGGACAGAGGAATCGAGTGCACCCTCAGCAAGTTTGCAGATGACACCAAGCTGTGTGGCACAGTCAACTTGCTGGAGGGCAGGGATGCTATCCAGAGGGACCTGGACAGGTTGGAGAGGTGGGCCCAGGCCAGCCTCATGAAATTCGACAAGGCCAAGTGTAAATTCCTGCACCTGGGTCAGCGCAATCCCAAGCACACATACAGGCTGGATGGTGAGTGGCTGGAGAGCAGCTCTGAGGAAAAGGACCTGGGGGTCTGGGTGGATGAGAAGCCTGCTATGAGGACACGCTGAAGGAGTTGGGACTTTTCAGTCTGGAGAAGAGAAGGCTTCAAGGAGACCTTATAGTAACCTTCCGGTATCTAAAGGGAGCCTACAGGAAGGCTGGGGAGGGACTATTCACAAAGTCTTGTAATTGCAGGATGAGGGGTAATGGGTTTAAACTGGCAGAGGAAAGATTTAGATGGGATGTTAGGAGGAAGTTCTTCACAGTGAGGGTGGTGAGACACTGGAAGGGTTTGCCCAGGGAAGTTGTGGCTGCTCTCTCCTTGGATGTGTTCAATGCCAGGCTGGATGAGGTCTTGAGTGTTCTGATCTAATGAGAGGTGTCCCTGTCTATGGCAGGGGGTTGGAACTGGATGATCTTTGAGGTCTCTTTCAACCTAAACCGTTCTATGATACTATGATTCTATGATTCATTACTGTCTAAAACCTTGACCAGTGCAGTTCAATCAGAGAACTGAATATCAGTTGAAATTTTAAATGGAGCATAGCTGTATACAATAAGAATGACTTAAACTAATTGTATACTTGTTTGCCATAAATCAAATTCTGAATATGTCAGAATCTGTATCTGTCAGATTTTTTTTTTTAGGAGAATTATATTTTTATTTGAAAATATGTATTCGTTATTATATGGAAATTCTAGCTGAGTTAGATACATGTGAATACAAAGAAACAAAGAACATTGAAACAAATATTTTTAAAATTCTAAACTCTTTTCCAAATATTCTCATTTTATCATGTCACATTTCCTGTATCTCAGTGTTCCAATTTATTAAGAACATCTGGGCAAATGAAATAAAAGTTTTATAATTAAAAGTTAGTAATTTTTCTCCTGTCCTTTGTATATAATGTTTATGAGTTTCCACATGATTTAATATACTTCAATGATGTGTTACACATTCATATCTAATCTACAGAATTCATAAATCAGGAACTCAGTACTTAAACACATATTTCTTTCCAAGTAATTAATCACAGTAAAACTGAAACCATGTGTGTAAAATTTATAAAAATCAAAGAACAAACACTTTATTCTAAACTCTTTGATCACAAAGATGAATCATAAGGAAAACTCTCTCAGCTTTTATTTCAGTTTTCTACAAGTCATCCAAAATTAAAGAAAGAAAAAGATTAATTATTTTTTAAAGAAGTCACTTCCATCTGAAATTGCGTATTATCAAACCTCCACAGATACCCATATATCCAAATTATAATGAACTGGTGCTTAAAGAAATAAAATACTTGATAATACAAAAGTATAAAACTAATATTCTAGCTCAATGCATTTTAAAATACATATTTATTTATTCTTAAAATTATCAAGCAATGTCAAATCTCACTGTTTAGTCTGTGTATCGTACAAAAAAAAGGAGATGATTCCTTACCTTATGTGACTTCTATGGAGGGAAAAATGTAAGAAACGGTTGTAATATATAGACAGTTATATATATAAAATTATAACCAGAAGAAAATGTTAATGACCAAAATGTTAATGATTCAATTTACTTGCAACTATTCTGGAAAAGGTTGCTCTAAGTTTCTTTCTGAAACTTTGATATTTTTACAGTGTGTAGTAACACTGAAACCTTCCACAGTCCTATGGTTTTCCCAGCAATTCCAAACTGAAGAGTGCTGTTTCAGACTTTTTGAAAAGACAGTTGAAGAGCAGAAAAGATGATTGAACAAAACTACTGTTCACAGACACACTCCACTATTCCTAGATTACTTTGTATTGAACCCATATCTTTTAGTAAATTACGTGGGTATTATAGATGTCACAGACAGATTTCCCTTAGTGATTATTTTTTGCTGGTGATTAATTTCAACAACATTAAATGTGTTTCCGATTTTACATTTAATTTTATATTTTTAAAAATATTGATTACTTTGGTTTTGTGCTTTTTTAAAAAGAAATTAAAAGGTATTTGCTATTCTCTTCCTTCAGATGTAAAACTCAACCATATGTGGAGCAATAGAGAGCAAAAGGATTCAGAGTCATAAAACCAGCATATATGTGATCTGTTACTTTTAATAGTTTTAACAATATTTGTTATAACCTCAAATTTAAAATCTACACAGGAACTTTGCTGACAGGTAGTACAGACGTTAAAAAGAAAGATGGTTGAAAGAATGAACTGTGGTATTGTTGTGCTTCTACAAATACATATAAGATATAATTTGTAACTTAAAACCCAGCACCATCTCTGGCAATCACAAACCATCAATTCAGTATTCATATGGAGATAAAAGTGACATAGTCTTTGTTTTTATGTGAAAAGTTCTACATACTGAATTTTTTGAACTAGTCAAAATCACTGAGTCTAGAAAACTCTAAGATCAGTAGCAGTGGAATCCAAGTGCCAGTATTCATTCATCTGGATGCATTCTCTGCCTGCCAATAATATTGTCACACTGATGCAATTTTCCTATCAGAACTGACTGTTTCTTATAACATACACTTTTTGCCCTCTCTCCTTTTGACACCTTTCTTTTAAATTTTCTTTTGAATGTAAAGGTCAGTACAGAGTATGAACCTAAAAATAATGGTAAAAAACCCCAAACAAAATAGTGGAACAACTTTACTCATTGTTAAATAGCTGTTTTCTTTAAAAAAGATGACCAATAAAAATGTCATTAAATATTCCTATGTGAATGTGTTTTTAGAGTGGTGTTCTGCATTTTCCAAAACACCATCATATGATGTAAAGAATGTCATGAGGGTAAACTGTTAAATTCTTTAGTCCATACCATTCTTAAAATTGCACACACAATCATAGAATCATAGAATCATAGAATGGTCTAGGTTGGAAGAGACCTCAAAGATCATCCAGTTCCAACCCCCCACCATAGGCAGGGACACCTCCCACTAGATCAGGACGCTCAAGACCTCATCCAGCCTGGCCTTGAACACATCCAGGGAGGAAGCAGACACAACCTCCCTGGGCAACCTGTTCCAGTGCCTCACCACCCTCACTGTGAAGAATTTCTTCCTAACATCCCGTTCAAATCTCCCCTCCGCCAATTTGAACCCATTCCCCTTGTTCTGTCATTACAAGACCTTGTGAACAGCCCCTCCCCAGCCCTCCTGTAGGCCCCCCTCAGATACTGGTAGGCTGCTATAAGGTCTCCCCGAAGCCTTCTCTTCTCCAGGCTGAAAAGCCCCAACTCTCTCAGCCTGTCCTCATAGCAGAGGTGCTCCAGCCCTCT
>VWZI01016956.1:30823-43904 GCA_013396835.1 Psilopogon haemacephalus | reverse complement strand
AAAAAAACCAAAAAAAAAACCAAACCAACCAAACCTGATCCAATACTGCTCCCTGCAAGAGGCACTGGAACCTCAGTAGAGGAGGGACAGGGATCTGCTGGAGAGGGTCCAAGGGAGGGCTGTGAGGATGCTGAGGAGACTACAGCACTGCCTGGGGAGGAGAGGCTGAGGGACCTGGGGCTGCTTAGGCTGCAGAAGAGAAGACTCAGAGAGGATTGAATCAATGCTTATAAATATCTGAGGGCTGGGGGTCAGGAGAGTTCTTCCATGGTCCAGAGAAGCAGGAAAAATATTTGTTTGGTTTTTTGGGTTGTCCAGCTGCAATGCCTGAGTCCAACCATCAACCTAAGACCACCTTGGCCATCAAACCATGTCCCAAAGTGCCATGCCCACATCTTTCTTGAACACCTAAGGATTGCAGTGCAAACCATCAAGCAAGGCAGGACCACCTGGGACAAGGACAGAGGATGCTGCTGGGAGCAGGTCCAGCACCATGGGATGGGCAGGAGGATGCTGGTGGTGCTGGTGCTGGTGAAAGCCCTGCAGTGGCTGTCTGGGCTTGATGAATGAGCAGCAAGTGTGCCAGGGTGTTTGTTGTGACAGTGGCTCTGTTAGCAGAGAGAAGCCAAGTCACCTTCCCAAGGACGTGGTGCAGACACCGTAATTAGTACATTAATGAAACTGCCTGGCTGGGAGAGAGAGAGAGAGAGAGAGGGTGAGAGGGTGGAGGGAGGAGGAGCTGGAGTGCTAGAGAAGGACAACGGCAGGAGGAGCGTTGGAGGCTCAGAGGAAGGTGTGAGGATGGACAGCAGCAGGAGAGCCCAACCTGGTGGCCTGGCAGTGCTGGGTTAAGGGCTGGATTCCATGCTCCAACCCGAAGGATTCCATGATTCCAGGAGGCCCTGCAGCCCATGCATCCCTGCAGCCCATGCATCCCTGCAGCCCACGCCTGGCACCGAACCGGGTGGCCCAAAGCCTTTCTCCCTCCTCGAAGCACTCCGCTCCCCAGCGCCGGGTAGGGAGCAGCCAGAGCTCTGCTTTTTGCGGCGCTGCCCAGCCCTGCACCAACTCAGCTCCCTGAGGAGCAGCAGCACAGCCACCCCCATCCTGCTGCTTCATCTCCCAGGCGAGCAATGAGTCACCAAGCACTGGAAGGGCTGCACCATCCCCGGAGCGGGCAGGCAGGCAGGCGGCAGCCGCAGTGCCCCAGCACCGCTGCCCGGCCAAGGACGGGGCAGAGTGACCTGGTGCTGCCCCATCCCAGCTGGCAGCTTGGACCCCAGCCCCCTGATGAGTGGTCTCTGGGTTGTGCTCGAGCTTACATTAAGTAGTTCTGATGGCTGCTTCCAAGGCAGCGCTGCAGGGAAAGCCCTGGCTGGGGACACCTGCCCCTCGCCGCAGCGCTGGCAGCAGGGGGGCCGTGAGGCCACCGACCCTGCGAGGCCACGGTTCGGGTGCCCGCTGCCTGACCTACCCCCAACCCCATGCTGGGGTCAAACTGACCCAACACCTGAGCAGGGTTGATGATGGCCAGAGGGGCTGGTGATGCAGCCAGCCACACGCTCCACCTGCTCCCTGCGCCGCGCTCAACCCAGGCTGGCATCCAGCTGAGCCTGCCCAGGCGCCCGCAAACATCCCAGCACCAGCAGGGACACTCTGCTCACAGGCTGAAGCAGAACCAACAGTGCACCACCCCCAAGGCTCCATCTCCCTACTCTTGCTAAAGAGGAGACTCTGCAAAAGGAAAGACCTTGCAAAAAGGAGGACCTTGAAAAGGTGGGGAACTTGCAAAAGGAGAGACCTTGCAAAAGGGGAGAATTTGCAAAAAGGAGGACCTTGAAAAGGGGGGACCCTGCAAAAGGGGAGACCCTGCAAAAGGGGGGACCTTGCAAAAGGGGGGACCTTGCAAAAGGGGGGACCTTGCAAAAGGGGGGNGGGAACTTTGACCTGCAGCTGCAGAGGGCTCAAGGGACACATCCCCATGCTGGAGCCCATCAGTGCCACTGCCCCAGGCCATGTTTGCACACAGCTGAGTGAGGAGGACCACGCTGCTCTGCCTGAGAAAGCCACCACAGTCACGCACATCCCTAAGAGGTGTCTGAAGAGGAGGTGAGCAACAGGAATCCAGGCTTCAAGGATGTCAGCAGTAGATGTCCTTTGAGATGTTTGGGTGGTTGTGGAGTTTTTTGTTCTTTTTTTCTTTTTTTTTAAATCAGGTCCATTGTCAACACTTTAAAATGTGCCTCTGACACCCTGGGGATGCTTCTTCCTGACGCTGTCTGAAGAGCAGGGAGGGGGAAAAAAATGCAGATGATTCAGCTCCAAAATTATCGACCGTGGGCTGCAAGCCTCTCCTGGCTATTCCTGGGCAGCAGCTCAAAGCTGCCTCTGCTTCTCCCTCTCCTCCTCCTCCTCCTCTTGAAATCATCACAGAAGAACAGAATCAGTTGCCTTTGCTATTTTTTTTTTTTTTCCTTCTGCCTGTGAGAAGGGGATGGAGCTCTTGGGATGGTTGCCCACTCCCCAGGGCCATGGTCACTGTCAGTGCTGGGCAGCAGCCTGGCGTGCCAGAGGTGCTGGGCACACATATGCCAGGAAGGATGAACTCAGCCCTGTCAGCCCTTTCCCATCTGCCAAGAGGATTTGCACCAACTCCATGCCAGGGGGTTGGAGATCATCGCATTGCTGCTGCTGCTGCTGCTGCTGCTATTTTCTCTCTGTTTTCCTAGACATTCCCACTTCCTCCCATCACCCCACGAGATGGTTTCCAGGCTTCAATTCTCTCCCTTATGGCAACAAAAATCCCAATGAGGGGAAAAAAAAAATTCCTCAGCCCACTCACCCAGCTCTGAGGGGTGGGGAGAACCACTGCCCCTCAGAGATGGTCACTGCACTGGGGCAGGCTACCCAGAGAGGTGGTGGAGTCTTCCCCTTCTGGAGACCTTCAAAACTTGCCTGGATGTGTCCCTGTGTGACTTTCTTTAGGTGACCCTGCCTTAATAGCCCCTTCAAGCTGGTCACTGCACTGGAGCAGGCTGCCCAGAGAGGTGGTGGAGTCTTCCCCTTCTGGAGACCTTCAAACCCTGCCTGGATGTGTCCCTGTGTGACCTTCTTTAGGTGACCCTGCCTTAGCAAGGGGTGATCTCCAGAGGTCCCTTCCAACCCCTCCCATTCAATGATTCAGCTTGACAAAAAAAACTTCTAAAGCAAAACTTCTGATGCTCTGACACAGCAACACCTGAAGCTCAGCTGGGTCCATGGCTGCACAGTCCTCAGGAGCATCTCTGGATGCCCTGGACACCAGGAATCACAGAGTCACAGAATGCAGGAGTCAGAGAGCAGTTTGGGTTGGAAGGGACCTTCAAGATCATCCAGTTTCAACCCTCCCTGCCACAGCCAGGGACACCTCCACAAGACCAGGCTGCTCAAAGCCTGGAGAGAAGGAAAGCAGAAGGAAGAAACTTAAAGAATTTCCCACTGCACCCCAGCAGAGGCAGGGCTGGAGCATGAGATGGATGATGCCCTCCACCCTGCTCCAACAGCTGGCACAGCAGGGCTGAAGAAGGGCACAGTCTCTTTTCAATGGTGTCCTAGGACAGGAGATACAAGCTGGAAACCAGGAGGTTCCACCTCAACATCAGGAGAAACTTCCTTACTGGAGGCTGCTGGAGCCCTGGAGCAGGTTGCCCAGAGAGGTTGTGGAATCTCCTTCTCTGAAGACATTCAAGCCTCATCTGGATGCATTCCTGTGTGGACCTGACCTGGCAAGGGAGGGTTGGACTGGATGATCTCCAGAGTTCCCTTCCAAGTCCTACCGTTCTATGACTCTATCATTCTGCAAAGCTGTGCACAAGACACAAAAGCCTCTCCCTGAAACACTGAATTTATTCATCAGGGGAAAGACAGAGCCAAGAGTTGGGTGCTGGAGAGGAAAAGGAGGAGAAAAGATTGGAGAAGCAAACAAATCCTATCGGCTCGACTCAAAACATGAAACGATTGCACTTGGAGCTCTTCACGCCTGGCTAATTTCTGGGGTTTATTATCATCCACACAAATTCCTGGGCTTGTTTTGCCTCCTCCAAGGGAAGAACCAGAGGGGGGAAGAGAGAGCTCCTCCAGCCACCACAGACAATAAACCAGCCTGGCAATACAAAAAAGTCTTCCTGCTCCAGCAATGGCAGTTAGCAGGAGCCACGGCACAGGAGCATCTTTGGGTCTGTTTGGGTCTCCAAACACATAAGAAGAGAGAAATTTTGTGGCAAAGAGGGCAAAACAGTGGTGTTTATCTTCAGCTTGTGGGCTTTGCTCTTGCAGCAGTGCAAGGGGGAATGGAGCCAGGAGATGCTGCAAGGATGCCAGGTGAGCCTGAGCAGCAAGGACGCACTGCCCCAAGCAGGATGCTTGGCGCCTGCATCCTTGGAGCATCCCCTGCCTCCAAGCTGGGGGGGTTGGAACTGGCTGAGCTTTGAGGTCCCTTCCAACCTAAACCATTCCACGATTCCATGATCCTCCCCTCCTAAGCCAGCCAGGGAGGGGCTCCTTTAACTCAGCAGCCAGGAGGAGGCTCTGGGAGAAAGCAGGCGCGCTGCAAACCCAACTGTGCGTCATTCAGCTTCTCCTCCTCCTCCTCCTCCTCCTCCTTCTCTTTTTTTGATTGTTAAAAATTCATTAATGAGAGCAGATTGGTATTATATCGCTGCCTTAATTAAAGAGGGCCACGGAACAGCATTTTAAATAGCAATGTCATTTTCTAATTGACACAGCTCCATTAGAAAGAAAAATACTTAACCAGAACTTGAAACCCGGGGGGTGGGGTTTTTGTTTTTTTTTTTTTTTTTTTTTTTTTCCTCCCCTGCCAAAGGCAGGGCTCATTTTGGGCTTCAATTTTTAATCTCCTCCTGCAATATTTATGGGCAAGGAAAGGGATAATGTTTCTCCAGGTGTACAGTTCCCTTCCTCCGGCAAAAGGAAGGTTTCAGCACCCCGGGAAGCTGCTTCTTGGTCCTCCTTCCCAGGCAGGAGGCTGCAGCTGCAACCCTCCCCGAGATGCAGGAGACTTCCCAAGCCCTGCTCAAGTCGCTGCTCCTCTGCCTGCATCCTTTGGGCTAAACCTCACAGGTTGCATCTGGTTGGAAGGGACCCTCAAAGGGCATCTTAGAATGGAATAAAATAGGACAGGATAGGATAGTCTAGAACAGAATAGAATTAGAATAGAATAGGACAGAATAGGACAATCGAACTAGAATAGAATAGAACAGAATAGAATAGAACAAACCAGAATAGAATAGAACAAACCAGAATAGAATAGAACAGAACAAACCAGAATAGAATAGAACAGGATAGAATAGAATAGGATAGGATAGAATAGAATAGAATAGGATAGAATAGAATAGAATAGAATAGAATAGAATAGAATAGAATAGAATAGAATAGAAAGAATAGGAGTAAGCCTGGTTGAAGAGACCTCCTCCAGTCCAACCTAGCACCCAGCCCTAGCCAATGGCTCTAAGTGCCCCATCCAGGCTTTGCTTGAACACCTCCAGGGATGGGGACTCCACCACCTGCCTGGGCAGCCCATTCCAATGACAGTCACTCTCTCTGGGAAGAACATCCTCCTAACATCCAGCCTATACCTCCCTTGGCACAACTTGAGACTGTGTCCCCTTGTTCTGTTGCTGCTTGCCTGGGAGAAGAGCCCAACCCCACCTGGCTACAACCTCCCTTCAGGTAGCTGTAGACAGCAATGAGGTCTGCCCTGAGCCTCCTCTTCTCCAGGCTGCACACCTCCAGCTAGAGCAGGCTGTTCAGGACCACATCCTGTCTGATCCTGAATGCCTCTGGAGATGGGGCCTCAACCACCTCACTGCATAACCTCACTTGATCTCAGGGCCAACGGTGCTTTTTTGGATCCCTTTCTTGGGCCAAGCATTTGGCCCGGAGTGAGATCAGTATTGGCCTCTTCTCCCAATGACAAGAGGAAGTGGCTTCAAACTGCACCAGGGGAGGTTTAGGTTGGATCTTAGGAACAATTTCTTTCCTTCAAGATTGGTCAGGCATTGGCAGAGGCTGCCCAGGGAGGTGGTGGAGTCCCCACCCCTGGAGGTGTTTAAAAGACAAGCAGATTACCTTGCTTGCTGCTTACAAGTAGATGACTTTTGGAGGTCTTTTCCAATCCAGGCCATTCTATGATTCCATTCTGTGATTCAGGAGACAGTGCAGTGGTCACGCAGGTAGAAGGTTGGACTTAGATCTTAGAGGTCTTTTCCAACTTTAACGATTCTGTGATTCCCTACCGAGGGCAAAGGGATGTCCAGGGCTGAGCATCCCTGTGCCTGGTGCCAGCACCAGCTGGATTAGCCCCTGTGGCCTCGGTGGACAGGCACAGGGCTGTGGCACAGGGGCTGCAGCACAGCTCAGGCACCAGCCAAAAGCATCCCTGTGTCTGGCCACGTTCAGCTGCCAGATCCCTGCCTCTTGCACACACAAGATGCTCGAATCTCTCTCCCTCTATTTAAGGTCTCTCAGACACAAACCTCCCCCAGCCTACGGTTCATTCCATGCACTTCAGAGCACAAATTCCTCCTGATCTCCAAGTAGGAACAAAAAAACAACCCACCAAAACCCAAACCCCTTGGTCATCACTCCAAGCAGCAGGGCAAGCAAAGCAAAGAGCTTCCTACACCTGGACGCAAAATTCCTCTGCAAGGCAGCCTGCTCCCCTCATCCCCCACCCAGCAGCCTGAGAAACCAGTCCCTTCTCGTGCCAGGGAGAGATTTTTCCACCAGCATTTAGTGGATATTAGTGGCACTTGTCCATGCCTGCACTTCCCCAGCCAGCCAAAGTGAACTCAGAGAGAGAGGAGTCGTCCCCTGGCCAAGTCCACTGCAAGCAGGAGCAGTGCACTTTGGCCACGCAGCTCAGCACAAGCACCAGGGCAGGGTGAGCCAGGGGACAGGTTGCTCAGAGGCTTAAACTCTGGGTCTGCCTCTCACTAGCTCTTCTGATGACCTTTTGGATTTTGGGAGGCAGCCCCACCACTCTGCCTCAGTTTGCCTCCACGCCTGGCTACTTTTTCCAAGGTCCTTTTGCAGCATCCCCAGCCCCGGGTTGAGGTGAGCTGGGAGGTGTGGGGGGTGTGAGAGGTCCACAGTGCCCCTCGTGCTCTGCCTTTCACAGGCCATATCAAGTCTGACTTTGAACGTCACCAGGGATGGGGCCTCAACCACAGGAATGGAAAAATGCAGGAGCTGCCACCAGACAGAACACGCTCAGGGAGGTGACAGCACACCTACGGGGGACACATCCCATTGCAGGAGGGTTCTCTCCAAGCCCTTCCCCATCCCAGCATCCCTCCACCCCATGTGCCCAGCTCCAGTCGCTTCCCCTGCCCGTGGCTGAGGCTATCCAGCTGGCTGGCAGAGGATGTGGCCAGGCTGTTTAATCAGGGAGAGGGACTGGGCTGTAATTTCTTCTGATCAGCTATTACAGATGCTGCATTTGGAGCCATCTGGCAGCAGGCTCAGCTTCCTGCCTCTGCTCCTCGTGCTGGCAGGAGAAGAGGGCAGAGAGGGATCAAAAATGAACCACCCAGCAGGGAAGGCTGGGATGGGATAAGGAGCAGGGCAGGAATTCCCATCTCACATCCCTCAAGATGCCCCATGCCGGGCAAAGGATGGGACCAGTGAAGAGTACATCAGTGTCCCCAGGGAAAGCAGAGTGAGTGGGACTGGAGCTGTTAAAAGCCAGGCTGTATCCTGGCAGGGCATGGACAGAGCCCCCAGGCCATCCTCCACAGCTGGAAAAGCCTCCCAGAAGGGAGAAGCTCCTTGCTGCCTGCTGCCCCACACACCAGCCCCAGCCTGGATCTGCAGGACCCTCAATCCCAGTCACAGCAGTGGGGAAAGCATCCATACTCATGGAATCACAGAATCATTATGGAATTAAAGATTCATAGAACTACAGCATCACAGAATCATGGAATCCTAGCATCACAAAATCATGGAATTATAGCATCAGAGAATCATGGAATTCTAGCATCATAGAATTACTGAATTCTAGCATCATAGAAACACAAAATCATGGAATCAAAGCACCACAGAACCACGGAATCATAGCATTATAGAATTATGGAATCCTAGCACCACAGAATCACAAAATCATGGAACCATAGCATGACAGAATCATGGAATCATAGCATCACAAAATCATGGAATAATGGAATCATAGCATCATGGAATAATGGAATCACAGAATCATAGCACCACAGAACCATGGAACTAAAGAATCATGAAATCATGGAACCGCAGCATCACAGAGTCATGAAATCATGGACTCCTAGAATCACCTGGCTGGAAAAGACCTGAACACTGAGCCCCACCATGACCTCACATCTCCCTGCACATCACTCTTGAGCCACCCAACTTTTAGCATCCCAACCTGGGGAGAGGCCAAAGCCAAAGGCAGCAGACCCCACCCAGCCTCGCGCCCCAGAGTCATTCGCCCCCAGACCAAAGAGCTGGAGGCTCTGCAGACAAAAGGCAACTCTCTTGGCCTCACCACAGCCTGAGAAGAGCTGCTGCAGGGTTCAGCACATTAAAAATAACTGAAGGGAAGGGCTCTCACTTCATTACTTTCGACAGAACTGGGTCTTGGTCACGCCAAGTATCTGCTGGGGAGCAATTGCAGCCCCGCGTGCCGCAGCCCTGCCTGGCACCACTCAGGTGTGAAGATGAGTGGATGAAAGGGACCTGCAGGGGCTTTGCTCTCCCCTTCTCCTTCACCTGCTGTTGCAAAATAGAACAGAATAGAATAGAATAAGAAAAAGAATAGATAGAATAGAATAGAATAGAATAAGAATAGGAATAGAATAAGAATCAAATCGAATAGAATAGGAATAGAATAAGAAGAGGAATAGAATAGAATAGAATAGAATAGAATAGAATAGAATAGAATAGAATAGAATAAGAATAAGAATAAGAATAAGAATAAGAATAAGAATAAGAATAAGAATAGGATAAGAATAGGAATAGGAATAGAATAAGAAGAGGAATAGAATAGAATAGAATAGAATAGAATAGAATAGAATAGAATAGAATAGAATAGAATAGAATAGAATAGAATAAGAATAAGAATAAGAATAAGAATAAGAATAAGAATAAGAATAAGAATAAGAATAAGAATAAGAATAAGAATAAGAATAAGAATAAGAATAAGAATAAGAATAAGAATAAGAATAAGAATAAGAATAAGAATAAGAATAAGAATAAGAATAAGAATAAGAATAAGAATAAGAATAAGAATAAGAATAAGAATAAGAATAAGAATAAGAATAAGAATAAGAATAAGAATAAGAATAAGAATAAGAATAAGAATAAGAATAAGAATAAGAATAAGAATAAGAATAAGAATAAGAATAAGAATAAGAATAAGAATAAGAATAAGAATAAGAATAAGAATAAGAATAAGAATAAGAATAAGAATAAGAATAAGAATAAGAATAAGAATAAGAATAAGAATAAGAATAAGAATAAGAATAGGATAAGAATAGGAATAGGAATAGAATAAGAAGAGGAATAGAATAGAATAGAATAGAATAGAATAGAATAGAATAGAATAGAATAGAATAGAATAGAATAGAAAGAATAAGAGTAAGATAAGAATAGGAATAGGAATAGAATAAGAAGAGGAATAGAATAGGATAAGAATAAGAATAGAATAGAATAGAATAGAATAGAATAGAATAGAATAGAATAGAATAGAATAGAATAGAATAGGATAAGAATAGGAATAGAAGTAGAATAGAAGAGGAATAGGAATAGAATGCAATAGGAGTAGAATCATAGAATCACAGAATGGTTTAGGTTGGAAGGGACCTCAAAGCTCAGCCAGTTCCAGCCCCCCTGTGCCATAGACAGGGACACCTCCCACTAGAACAGGTTGCTCAAGGACTCATCCAATCTGGCCTTGAACACCTCCAGGAAGGGAGCAGCCACAACCTCCCTGGGCAACCTGTGCCAGTGTCTCACCATCATCACTGTAAAGAACTTCTTCCTAACATCCAGTTTCAATCTCCCCTCTGCCAGTTTAAACCTGGAAAGGGTTGCTCAGTGAGGTAGTGGAAGCCTCATCCCTGGAGGTGTTTAAGGCCAGGCTGGATGAAGCTGTGCACAGCCTGATCTAGTGTAAGGTGTCCCTGCCCATGGCAGATGGGGTTGGAAATGGATGATCCCTGTGATCCCTTCCAACCCTGACTGATCCTAGGCTTCTCTGATGCCTTCCAGCTCAACCCAGTCTGTGATTCTCTGCAAACCACAGAGAGTTAAAGGCTGGGCTGGGGCCCTGAAGCATGAGCTCCATGCATATGTAGCTCCTGTAACACAATTATACATTAATATATAACTAACAGCCATGGTAATACAACATTACAGTAGGTAGATTATCCCATCTCCTGTCATTTATTATTGTTATTTGTAATCCATTAGTGTCCAGAGCTGAACCCAGGTCAGAGTGCAGCATCCTGGCACGTTTTTGCTCACCCCAGCAGGAGTGGGTGGACCAGGACCCTCTTCTGTGAGGGCCAAATCCTGCCCCAAGCTCCTGCACTGAGATCTGCCTCTTCACTGGGCCCCTTGCTTCCCATGCCTGGGGACACATGCCAAGATACTGGATAATGCCACAAGGTTTTGCCCACACAACATTCCTCTGTGTCCTGGCTCGAAATGATGGGGATGAGTTGCTTGAGGGGCTCAGAGGGTATCTGGTAGGGGAAGCTGGTAGGAGAGGTATCTGGTAAGGGGTATCTGGCTGGGGTGTCTGGTTCTAGAGGTATCTCTCAGGGGTGTCTGGCTGGGGTATCTATCTGGCAGGGGTTAACTGGCAGGAGCATCTAATAAGCAGGGTTAATTGGCTGGGGCATCTATCTGGTAGGGGCACCAACAAGCAGGGGTAATTGGCAGGGGTAATTGGCTGGGGCATCTATCTGGTAGGGGTAACTGGCAGGGGCATCTAACAAGCAGGGGTAATTGGCTGGGGTACCTATCTGGCAGGGGTAACTGGCAGGGGTAATTGGCTGGGGCATCTATCTGGTAGGGGTAACTGGCAGGGGCATCTAACAAGCAGGGGTAATTGGCTGGGGTACCTATCTGGCAGGGGTAACTGGCAGGGGTAATTGGCTGGGGCATCTATCTGGTAGGGGTAACTGGCAGGGGCACCAACAAGCAAGGGGAACTGGCAGGGGGATCTCTCTGGCAGGGCTAATTGGCTGGGGCATCTATCTGGCAGGTGTAAGTGGCACCCCCCAGGGCCAGGCCACCACATCACCATCACCCCAGAGCCCTTCCAGTTGCCTCAGAGGGGAAGGAACAAAGCCCAACTGGTTTTGCAGAGCCACCAATTAATCTCGATCAACACCACCCTCCGTACTGAGTCATCCAGCCCAAGTCAATTTACATTTTTATTAAATCACACAGGAAAATGAGGAGCATGATTACTTCCCTCCAATTCAATACGTGTGCTGTGTTTCCCTACCCTTCACCATGTGGGAAAACATCCCAGCAGCTCCAGTTTAACCATTTCTGTCCAGCACTCCCCCACCCCAAAGCATTCCCCTTTGCTATAGCCTGGAAATAAAGCAGGGTTGGCCCTTGGAGGAGGGAAGTGGCAGAGAAACCAGATGCTTGGAGAGAAAATGTGACAGGCAGTGATGCTGCTGCTTGGGGAAGGAGGACTACGAGAGCAAATAGCAGAGGTTCCCGGCATGGGCATCTCTGGACACACCGAGATGCCTGCAGCCCCACTAATTTGCACCTTAAGAGGAACTCCACTAGCTCCAACCTGCTGCTGTTCTCCACAGGGACAGACAATCCCATTTCTGCAACCACCACAGCCCTTTCTGGCCCCAGCATGGGCATCTCTGGACACACTGATGCCTGCAGCCCCACTGATTTGCACCTTAAGATGAACTCCACCAGCTCCAACCTGCTGCTCTTCTCCACAAACATCAATCACCTCACTCATGCAATCATCACAGCTCTCACCAGCCCCCAACCTGGACATCCCAGGGCAAACTGATGCTTGCAGCCCCACTGATTTGCACCTTAAGAGGAACTTCACCAGCTCCAACCTTCTGCTCCTCTCCACAAGGTTAGATCATCCCATTTCTGCAACCAGAACAGTGCTTTCCAGCTCCTAGCATGTGCATCTCTGGCCACACTGATGCCTGCAGCCCCACTGATTTGGACCTTAAGATGAACTCCACTAGCTCTAACCTGCTGCTTTTCTTCACAGGGATTGGCAATCCCATTTCTGGGATCATCCCATTCCTGCAACCACCACAGCCCTTTCTGGACCCCTGCATGGGCATCTCTGGACACACTGATGCCTGCAGCCCCACTGATTTGGACCTTAAGATGAACTCCACTAGCTCTAACCTGCTGCTTTTCTCCACAGGGATTGGCAATCCCATTTCTGGGATCATCCCATTTCTGGGATCATCCCATTCCTGCAACCACCACAGCCCTTTCTGGACCCCTGCATGGGCATCTCTGGACACACTGATGCCTGCAGCCCCACTGATTTGGACCTTACAATGAACTCCACCAGCTCCAACCTGCTGCTCTTCTCCACAGGGACAGCTCATCCCATCTGAGCAACCCCCACAGCCCTCTAGAAAGCTGGCCCAGCCCCAGGGAAGCTGACTGGGGAAGCAGAGGCAGATCTGTATGCACCACAGCAGCCAGGACATCAATAGACATTTATATCCATCCTTAAAGCCATCCCATCCTGCCATGTCTGCTGCGTGCAAGATTATATCATCCTCTGCTGCTACAACACAAGCATCTAAAATCAACATCAATTTATTTATGGTCTCCACATGATACAAGGAGATCTGTGAGAGAGCAGGAAATGTATCTTCAGAGAAAGATAAACCTCTGCATGCACGAGAGGGGACCAGAGGGTTTCCCCGGAGCAGCTGCCTCTGTGTGTGTGTGGATCCTGGTTTGTGCTGCAAGCAGCTAAGGGTTCTGTGGCTATCTAGTGGGGTAAAACAAGAGGAAATTTCTCTCCATCCCCACCCCCCCC
>VWZI01016956.1:8361-20712 GCA_013396835.1 Psilopogon haemacephalus | reverse complement strand
GGGGGGGGGGGGGGGGTTGATAGGTTGCCTTCAGAGGTCCCTTCTAACCCCCACCGTGCTGGGATTCTGTGAAGACAAAGAGCATCAGGGCCAGCTTCACAGCAGGGGATAACCTCACTTGATTTGAGGGCAAAAAGGTGCTTTTTTTGGGTCCCTTTCTCAGGCCAAGCATTCGACCCAGTGAAATCAGTATTGGCCTCTTCTGCCAACTAACTAATGACAGGACAGGAAGGAATGGAATGGAATGGAATGGAATGGAATGGAATGGAATGGAATGGAATAAGCCAGGTTGGAAGAGACCTCCAAGCTCATCCAGTCCCAGCCCTAGCCAATCAACCAGACCATGGCTCTAAGTGTCCCATCCAGTCCTTTCTTCAATACCTCCAGAGATGGGGACTCCACCACCTCCCTGGGCAGCCCATTCCAAATCCAATCACTCTCTAAGGGAAGAACTTCTTCCTAATATCCAGTCTATAACTCCCCTGGCACAACTTGAGACAGCTTCAAGGTGCACCAGGGGAGGTTCAGGTTGGAAATTGTGGATAAACTCCTTCCCTGCAAGAGTGGTCAGGGATCGGCACAGGCTCCCCAGGGAGGTGGTGGAGTCTCCATCTCTGGAGGTGTTAAAAAACCACATGGATATGGCACTTGGGGATGTGGTTTGGTGGCCATGGTGATGTTGAGTTGGTGGTTGGACTGGATGAATTTGGAGGTCTTTTTCAGCCCAAACAGCTCAGTGGTTCTATGGGGACAGGACACGTGGCCTCACCCTCCCCATCAGCTCATTACCACTGGGATGAACGGGAGCAGGGACCCAGCACTGGTCCCTCCCCAGCCCCTCAGCAGGCAGCAGTGGCCCCTTTGGGGTCAGGCAGCAGGTAGGGCTTTCCCTCCTGGTGAGACACTCACTGAGGCATCCTCCCTTCATTCCTTGACACCCGTTCTAATGACAGGGTCCCGTTGGCTGCTCTCTTTCGCAAGAGCCCTGAGCTGACTTCCTCTCTGCTCCCCTTTCCCTGCAAGAGCTCCAGGAGGCTCTCACTCCCTCCAAATGCAAGCAGAGCGGGTCAGGCTCAGCCAGAGCCCTCCCCAGGGCATTAACTCCCAGCTGAGACATCCCAAATAACCTCCAAAACTTCAGCCTCACTTTCCCACTGTCAGGCAGAGGAGCAGGAGGTGATGCTGCCGAGACGCAACTCAACACTGCCAGGTGCCAAGTGCCCCGAAGGCTCCCTGCACACAAGGATGCCCCAGGCCTCACAAAACACTTCTGGCCAAAACCACAAAACACTTAGCCCCAAAACCACTGCTGGCCTCTCCAAAATCCTCACCCAGAAGCCCAGTGAGCACATCCCAAAGCAAAGCCCCAGGCATCCCCTGGGAGGCAGACCCTGCTGCTGCCCACCAGGCTGTGCAGCCAGCAGCTACCCACCCCCGACGTCAGCTTTGCTTCCCTCCCCAGCCACCAAAGCAGGGGACAAAGCCTCATTTCTAAACTCTAAAGCCTGGGTTTAAATTGAAGATTCATTCCAAGAGCCCAGAGGGTCATTCTTAAACCCCGGGGCTGTGGCAAGAGCTCCATCACACCTCTGCCCCACCAAGCTGCTTCTTCCTGAGGGAGCTTCCTTTGCAGGGTCCCAGTTTGGGGTTTTGTTGTTGTTGTTGTTTTAAGCATGAACTCATTAATTTCAGCCTAACGAGGACTCTGCTGGCTGTGGATCACTATTGTTCACTTCAAGGAGACACAGATCATTGTTCACAAACTGTACAGCCCACGAAAGGGTCCACTGATGAGAGGTGGTGGGTGCAGGAGTGGGGCAGCTACCCCTTGACTCACTTGGCAGCCTGTGGAGGACTCTCACCCCACTGCCCACCTCTCACCTGTCTCTGGAGGGCTCCCACCCCACTGCCCACCTCTCACCTTTCTCTGGAGGGCTCCCACCCCAAGGTCCACCTTTCCTTTCTCTGGTTTTCCAGGCCAGACAGATCATTCTGCTGCATGTTTTCCCCATCTCCAGCACCTCTTCCTGCTCACCCACCCCTGGAGCAGCTAATCCTTGGTCTGCATAGCTTGGGCACAGGCAGGGAACCCTATGGGGGCTCAGAGAAGGGACCCCCACCCCACCCTCCCTCAGCACACACCATGCCACTGCTTGATTTTTGAGTCAAGTCACGAGGCAGGGCGGATGCTGCTGGAAATAAATCATCAACCACACCAGCAATAAAGACAATCAGGAAGCCTGAGCTTGGACTTTGCAAAGCAGAGGACCAGCGGCCAAGCCGCCGCTGCCCCATCGCCGGCAGGGTGATGAAGCAGCTCCTGTGCCAAGCTTGGGCACACTATAGGTTGTCACTGAGGAAATTATTGGCATGGCCGTGCCAGGAAAGGCAGGACAGCTGTGGATGCAGCCTGTGAGGCCAGCTGCACACCCCAGTATCACCCCAGGAAAAAGAGTGATGAAAGGGCTGTGGCGGTCCCGGGGGACAAGCATCCCTCCTGACTTGGGGACTGCCTCTCCTCTTTCCAGCCAAAGGTAAAAGGGGAAAGAAAATCTGTGCCGTGTCCCTCTCCCATCAGGTACCAGAGTGGTTCTCCTGCAAATGTGGGCACAAGAGAGCCAGCAGCACCTCCCCAGCCCTCATGAGCCCCCAGCACCACTGACTGGACACCCTGCAGGCCAGCAGAGCTGGGTACCCTCGCACCAGCAGCTCCTTCAAGTCCACCCACCTGGATGCTGAGCAATACAAAAACATCCCTGCTCCCGCAGAGAGGATCTAACCCCTCGTTCTGCAGCAGGCAGGATCCAGGCAGGCTGCTGCATCCACACCAGGGTCCCTCTGGTCCCTGCACGGCTGACAGCAGAGGCATGTTCTCCCTTTCTTCTCGGGGAGGATTAGACACACTTCTTTTCTCTCATTGCTTTTCAAAAGAGGAGCTTTTTATCACTGCTGATCCCTGGGGGAAATCTCCCTCTCTCTTTCTCATGCTTTTATAGTGTGGACAGGGAGGGAAAGGAAGTTTTCCTTCATCTCAATCTCTCTGCTGACAGGCAGGGCGAGCGTGATGGATGGCGACAACTTTCCCTGCACCCCCTTGGCACTGGAGGTGCTTCCACCACCTTCCTGGTACCCAGAGCTGAACCCCAGAGTACATCCAGAGAGGGAAAAAAAAAAAAAAAATTAAAAAGGCACAAAAACAACCCAAAGCCTTGGCTGAGTTCTTTCAAAAAGCCAGGTCAGCCCTTGCGAAATCCCAGCTCATAAAAACCCCCAGGAGAACAAAAGCTGCAAACCCAGCTGAAGGCAGCTACAGGTGGCTCTGCCCTTGCCTACTTGCTCCCCACTCTCTCTGAAGGCTGCAATTAAATTTTCCAGTGTTTCTCAACTAGATTATTTATTTGTTTATCCCCCCCCCGCCACCACCTCCTCGTCCCTCCTCACTTTCTCTTCCTGCCTGCTGCAGAAGAGATCAAAGCAAAGAAAGGAAACCAAAGGTTGGAGGTGGCCAAGCCTCAGCCAGGCAGAGCTGCTTTAACAGCACGCAGAGAAGAGCTGAGAACCTGCCTGGGTTTGCAGACACACAGGATGGTTTGAGTTGGAACTTGACCAGACTGCTCAAGGTCTCATCCAACCTGGCCTTGAACACCTCCAGGGAGAGGCCATCCACAACCTCCCCGGGCAACCTGTGCCAGTGTCTCCCCACCCTTGCTGTAAGTGTGCAGAGGATCAGCTTGAAACCCAACCAAGTAGAGCCAGAGACACCTCGGAGTGCTGGACAAAGCTTCAAGCAGAATCATAGAATGGTTTGGGTTGGAAGGGACCTCAAAGCTCAGCCAGTTCCAACCCCCCTCCACCATAGGCAGGGACACCTCCCACTAGAACAGGTTGCTCAAGGCCTCATCTAACCTGGTCCTGAACACCTCCAGGGAGGGAACAGCCACAACCTCCCTGGGCAACCTGTGCCAGTGTCTCACCACCCTCACTGTAAAGAACTTCCTCCTAACATCCACTTTCAATCTCCCCTCTGCCAGTTTGAACACATTCCCCCTCGTCCTGTCATTAGAAGACCTTGTGAACATCCCTCCCCAGCCTTTCTGGAGTCCCTTCCAGATCCTGGAAGGCCACTCCAAGGTCTCCTGGCAGCCTTCTCTTCTCCAGGCTGCACAGCCCCAACTCTCTGTGCCTGTGCTCAGAGCAGAGCTGCTGCAGCCCTCTCAGCTGCATCTTGGTGGCCTCCTCTGCACTGGCTCCAGCACTTCCATGTCCTTCTTGTGCTGGGGGCTGCAGAGCTGCAGACAGTGCTGCAGGTGGGGGTGAGGAGAGCAGAGCAAAGGGGCAGAATCCCCTCCCTTGCCCTGCTGCCCACAGCTGCTCTTGCTGCAGCCCAGCACAGGGTTGCCAGGCAAGGGTTAAAAGTTTCTAAGCTGGGCTCTCCTGAGGACTCCAGTCAAAAGTCCACCAGGCATTTTCCCATGGTGGACTTTAGCCCCACGGAGCAGCGCAGCAGTGATAAGGCACCAGGAGGTGCCAGCTTGGCACCACGGGACCTGCCGCTGGCTGCTCTGCCACCAGCACAGCAGGACAGGGGTGTCAGGCAGCTGGGCAACCCCTGGGGCCCACACACAGGACAGAGAACTGCAGACCAGCCTTGCAGCAGCCTTTTGGCTGAGGTTACCCAAGGGTGGGGAGCAGGGTGGGCACCACAGGCAGCAGATGAGTCACCTCCTCCAGCCATGATCTGGCTGCCCCAAGGAGCCCCCTTCCAACCACCACCACCCTACACCAGGCAGCCCTGCACAGGTTGCCCTCCCTGAGCTTTCACACAGTGGGGCAGAGCCTGGAGAATGCTCTCCCAGGGGAGATGGGAGGACAGCCCCTGGGCTGCTGTCCAGGTTCTCCTCTCCAAGGCTGCCTCCAAACCCTCTTTCATCAGGACCACACGTACCAATTTTTTCTTTTTTTTTTTCAAAGTTGGGTGATGTAACCAAGCAGTATTTATGATGCTGCAAACACTCCCAGAGCTCCTCTTCCAGCTCCCAAGCACACTCTGTGCCCTTAATAAAAGTAATTGCCATGATGAATAGCTCCTCAGAACCTTCTTCTTCCACAGCTACTCGATGGGGGCCAACGACTGGGATGGAAAAGTCCTTCTAAACTCTCCTTCAAGGTACACTGAGCACCTTCCCTCTTCACAGAGTGAAGCTGGGAAGGTGTCAGTCCTGCCCCAAGCCAGCTGATGGGAACAAGCAGCTCCCTCTCCCCCAGGCCAGCCACATCATCACCACCTTCACCCTGGAGTCAGCAAATCACCCACGGGGCGACCCCAGCCCTTGGCTAACCTGCTGTGATCTTGAACCTGCTGGCTGGAACCAGTGCTGAGCTGTTGATCCCATGGGGTCCAGAGCAGCCCTGGCAAAAGGAGGTTCTTCTGCTGAAGGGTGACCATGACCGAGCAGCACTGGGAGATCCTCAGATCTTCTGCTTTGGAAACACAGCCCCAGACTGAATCACTCCTTTGCAGGTCCTCGTGTGCCCAGGATTTCCACACTGACAATTACAGGGGCAGGACAAAGCCCTGGGTTGGTTGGTTGGGGTTTTTTTTTGGGGGAGGAGAGTCACTCTCACTGTGTCAATTTGTCAAGGTGCATCCCATGCACGCTGGTTTTGCCCTCCCTTCCCATCCAAAGCAAGATTTCAGCCCCAGCCAGGCCCTCTGGGTGCTCCCAAAGACCCACAGCTGAGCCACCAGGAGCAGCCAAGGAAGAGCTCATGGAATGGTGGTAGAGAGGAACCTGGGCTCAGCCCTCACCCTGCCCTCAACTGCAGCCTGAGGGACATCTGAGGACCCAGTTGTGTGAGATCTGGCAGGACCAGCAGCTCCCACCCCATGGGCACCTCCTAGCATCCACAACCAGCCCCATGCTCACCTCTTCCCACCCAGCATGGGGAGACCCCAATCCACATCCCAACCCAGCACAGGAACTTTGCCACCCCAACAACTTTCTCCTCCCTCCAAAGAGCTGCTTTGGGGACCTCCCATTTTGGGCAGGGACTGGGAGCATCTCTCTGCTCCTGAGGAGGAGCCAGGATGAGCTCCACCCTCCATGCCACAGCCACCCAGGCTATGTCCTGAGGTTCATCTGCTTGCATATGCCCAAGGAAAGACTTTGGGTTCCCTCAGCACCAGCTGCTGCTGAGCTACCCCAAGCTAAGCTGCACCTTATGGCATCCAAGACAGTGTCCAGGGGCAAATGTCCCTTCTCCAGGAAGCAGACCTGGGGGGATGCTCAGATCAGCCTGAGTAGAACCTCCCCACCTGCAGAGGTGAGGGGCTCTAGATAGGCACCACACTGCTACCTGCCCCCCCACCCCAAGGCTTTGCTGCAAGAAATCACAGAATGGTTTAGGTTGGAAAGAACCTCAAAGCTCATCCAATTCCAACTCCCCTGTGCCACAGGCAGGGACACCTCCCACCAGAACAGGTCACTCAAGGCCTCATCCAACCTGGCCTTGAACACCCCCCAGGGAGGGAGCAGCCACAACCTCCCTGGGCTACTGGTTCCTTGCCCCTGCAACATTTCCTGCTCACACCTAAAGCCATGAAAGCTCCCTGGAGAAGCCAGGTGTGGGTTTCCATGCCCACCCAGCCCCAGCTCCTGTGGCATCACACCCAACCCACCACAGTGCCAGCCCCTGGCAACAGCAGCACAGGCAGAAGAACAACCAAGAGGAGAGAGCCAAAGAGCCTGAGCTGAACAAAGCCCCTGGTGACCAATGGCTTCCGATTGCCACAGCCTAAACCTGCCCCACAGGTGAGGCAGGAAGAGGGAGAGTCCTACCAGGAGGGAGCTGCTGGCTTCACCCCCACCCCGGAGCAGAATGAAACCCTTGAGGCAGAGCTGCAGCAGAGCTCTGGCGCTGCAGGGCATGGCAGCACCACTACCAACACACACAGCTCCAGAGCCAGGCAAAACCCCTGAGGAGCCAAATCCATGCCTCCCAGCCCTGCTAAGGAGCAGAGAAACCTGTTGGCAGGGTGGAATTTGGGGCGCTGCCATGGGAGGAAGGATCTCTCAGGAGCAAGTCCCTGCAACAGCATCTGCCACCCCCTGCAGCAGGTCAGCCAAGCCCTTCCCCCTCCACACACACACACACCCAGCACATGTGGGACTCCTGCTCCCAGCAAGCTCCTGCTTGGATAAAGTCTCAGATATTTGCAAACAATTGGTATCAGCCAGCCTGGGGCCAGGCTATCTCGGGCAGGGATCACTAAGCCTTCCTCAGTGTTTAGACAGGGGGCTGAAGCTCATTGTCCCAGGAACCTTAACCCCTCCCAGTGCCACCTCTGATGTCCAAACCCTGATGAGGAGCACAGGTTGGATGGCCAGCATGGCTCACCTGCAGAAAACCAGCCCAGTGAGGATGGCAGTGGGATTTAGGGCTGGGATTTAGGGCTGGGATTCAGGGCTGGGATTCAGGGCTGCCCCACAGCAGCACAGCTGTCAGCACAGGTCACTGCACCCTGCCCTCACCAAGTTATTCTTCTCCTCCCTGCCAGGCTGTGGTCCTCTCCTGGGGCTCCCTGGGCATCCTCAGAGGCAGAGAGCACACTGCAAGGGCAGAGCAGGAGCTGGCACAGCTCACTTGCAATGTGTCCAGCCAGCAGATCGCAATTTGCTTAGGGGTGCAGAAAGTTTTGGCTTTAGCAGGTTTGCCCTGACAGGAAGGGAGCTTGGGTGGCCTGTGTAGGTACAGGAAACCCCTCTTCTATCACACACATCACTCTGCTTCCTCTGGATTTCTTTAACCTTTCACTCTCAGCCTGATTTATGCCTTCACACTGATTTTTGCAGCCATGCACTTCCCGGTGCTGTGGCTTCACACCAGCAACAACTGGATGCTGGCAGAGCCTCAGCATCCCTCTGCCCAGAGCCAGAGCAAGCTCTGCAGGGGAAGCCTCCTCCTTGGCTTCTCTCAGAGGTTCCTGCAGGCAGGCAGCAAGGATGGGACCCACCCATGTCCCACGCTGCTGTGGTGTGCTCCAGGCATGTGCAGCCAACACACAGCTCCCAGCCACCCGTGGGATCCACAGGGCTCTGCCTGTGATGGGCAGGGAGTGGGAAAGCACTGGGGCAGCTAATCTGGGAGCTGCAGGAAAAAAAGAGATGGAGGTTTGGCTGCAAAGGTGGCCAGCCCCAGGCTCAGCAGCACAGGATCACAGGATGTCAGGGGTTGGAAGGGCCCCAAGCTGATCATCGAGGCCAACCCCACCCTGCCAGAGCAAAATCTAGCTCAGGGCACACAGGAATGCATCCAGAGAGGCCTTAAAAGTCTCCAGAGAAGGAGACTCCACAACCTCTCTGGGGGTTAGATAGATTTAATTTTCCTTGCAGAAAAACAGAGGTGGAGGTTTGGCTGCAAAGGTGGCCAGCCCCAGGCTCAGCAGCACAGGATCACAGGATGTCAGGGGTTGGAAGGGCCCCAAGCTGATCATCGAGGCCAACCCCACCCTGCCAGAGCAAAATCTAGCTCAGGGCACACAGGAATGCATCCAGAGAGGCCTTAAAAGTCTCCAGAGAAGGAGACTCCACAACCTCTCTGGGGGTTAGATAGATTTAATTTTCCTTGCAGAAAAACAGAGGTGGAGGTTTGGCTGCAAAGGTGGCCAGCCCCAGGCTCAGCAACACAGGAACACAGGATGTCAGGGGTTGGAAGGGACCCAAGCTGATCATCGAGGCCAACCTCTCCCCGCCAGAGCATAATCTAGCTCAGGGCACAGAGGAATGCATCCAGAGAAGCTTTAACATTCTCCAGAGAGAGACTCCACAACCTCTCTGGGGGTTGGATAGATTTAACTTTCCTTGCAGAGGGGCAAAGGATCCACAACCAGCTCAGTTCTGAGCCTTCTGAACTGGGAAGCAGCAGACTATGGATGCTGGGAGAGCCCAAATGCTGCCACCCACTCCCTGTCCCTGGCATGAGCCAGCCCAGCTGGGATGCAGCAGGCAGCATTCCTGGGAGAAGGGACATCCCCAGCACTTGGAGTGGTGCCCAGCAATGCCTTCAGAGGCAGGAGGGCATGAGGATGGTGGGGACAAGACTCCTGGGGATGCCAGCACAAGAGCAGCAAAACATCAGGCTGTGTTGGGAAACATTTGAGCTTCCCAGGAGTGGATGGGGGATGTGTCCCTGCTGAGGCCAAAGGCTCTGGAGCTGGGAGGGTGACACAGAGCCCAGGGAAAGCATCCAGGAGGAGGTTATGGACTGCAACAAGAGCAGCTGTGGGCAGCAGGGCAAGGGAGGGGATTGTGCCCCTTGGCTCTGCTCTCCTCAACCCCCACCTGCAGCACTGTCTGCAGCTCTGCAGCCCCCAGCACAAGCAGCACATGCAAGTGGTGGAGCCAGTGCAGAGGAGGCCACCAAGATGCTGAGAGGACTGCAGCAGCTCTGCTCTGAGGATAGGATGAGAGAGTTTGGGCTCTGCAGCCTGGAGAAGTCTCTTCTCGGAGTGGCCTTCCAGGATCTGAAGGGGGCTCCAGGAGGGCTGGGGAGGTCTTGTAGTTACAGGATGAGCAGGAATAGGTTTAAAGTGGCAAGGGGGAGATTGAAACTGGATTTTAGGAGGAAGTTCTTTACAGTGAGGGTGGTGAGACACTGGCACAGGTTGCCCAGGGAGGTTGTGGAGCACAGAAGCACCCAATGTGATCAAAGGTCACATTGGGTGCTTCTGTTCTCCACAACCTCCCTGAAGGTGTTCAGGACCAGGCTGGATGGGGCCTTGAGCAACCTGTTCTAGTGGGAGGTGTCCCTGCCTATGGTGGGGGGGGTTGGAAGTGGCTGAGCTTCAAGGTCCCTTCCAACCTAAACCATTCTTCCATTCTATGATTCTGCAAAGTCTGGGCTGGAATCACAGTGAAGATCAATCCCCCAGGCCCCACATTTGGGGCATTTTTAACCTGTTCAGCTGGATAAATATGGAGAGTGGGAGCAGGTGGCCTTGGTGGCACCAGCAGGCAGGAGGGACGAGGAGACACCAGGCAGCACCAACCCAGGCTTTTCATGCCCTCTTCTCATGTCCTAAAGCTCCACGCAATGGTCCTATCCTTACAGCTGCCCCATCCAGGGGAGGAGACAAATAACAACAAAACCCAGAAAACTCCAAAAGGGAGAGCAAGCCAAGAAAATGACTCTTTGCCCAAGTGGCATGGGCCATGGCAGGTCACCCCCCACCTAAAGCCACCCACCTGCAGCCAGGAAACGAAGCTGCGAGAGTTTACCAGTTCAGTGCCTGCCTGAGCATAAAAACAGGCAAAAGGAGGATGGGGAGATGGGCAGCGAGGGGAGAGGGGCTGTGATGAGGGGCAGAGGGGGTTTGGGGGGCTGGGGGTTCAACTCAGGCTGTCCCAAACCTCCCTTGCAGGGAGCTGCTTGGGCACACCAAGGCAAAGTCTGCGGCCGGCATTGCCCTGCATGCTCCTGGCGAGAGGGGACGGAGATGTCATCGTTCTCAGGCGTCTGCCTCCCCCAATTTTATTTAGTTGCTTTCTGCACCATTTCATGCTCATTCTGCTGCTGAGCCAGACAATTGCTTTATAACTCTAGGGTGCAATTTCCCTGTCTGTGAGCCACACGAGCACGCACGCAACACGGGGGGCTGAGCTGCGCCGGAGCAAGGGGAGCTCTGCCTCCCCTCCCTTCCCTCCTTTACCCAAGGCCTGATGCTTGGGAGCTTGGCTTGAAATGGGCTCTGGTTAAATAAACACATCCAAAAATAACAGTAATTTAGAAAAACAAAATTTAAAAAGGGAGAGAGAAAATTAAATTCAAATGCTAAGCCACCGTCCCTAATGCAGTCTCATTCAAGGAGGGCAGGGCTGGGTGGGGGAGAGCAGACCCAGAAGGCAGCAGCTCCCCATTGAGGAGGAAGAGGATGAAGAGAACTGGAGGGCAATTTGCTCTCTTATGCTAAGTGAAAGTGGAGAGATCATAGAATCAGAGAATGGTTTAGGTTGGAAGAGACCTCAAAGCTCAGCCAGTTCCAACCCCCCTGTGCCATAGGCAGGGACACCTCCCACTAGATCAGGTCGCTCAAGACCTCATCCAGCCTGGCCCTCAACACATCCAGGGAGGGAGCAGCCACAACCTCCCAGGCAACCTGTTCCAGTGTCTCATCACCCTCAATGTGAAGAGCTTCTTCTTAACATCCTGTTCAAATCTCTGCCCGGCAGACTGGAGGGCAGGAGTGCTGGGAAATCACTGCTGGATTTGGATGATCAATTGCAAAGAACACTGGGAACAAGTGCAAGCCAGGGGAAGAAATACATAAAAAAAAGAAAAGGTGGATTGGCCATGCAGGTGCAAAGCTCTGAGCCAGCCCTTTGCAACTCCATGAAGTTGCCTGGACCCTCCTGTACTTTCACCCCACAACCCTGCCCCATCACTAAGCCTCCCTGCCCAGGGCTGCAGCATGAGTCGAGGCAGCTGTAGGGTGTGAAGGGGTCTCCAGAAGCAGCCCCCGACAGGGATGCCACAAGCATCTCTAGCACAGCCTGCTGCTGATAGGTTGTTATCTGCTGCTGGCCAGGACCTGCTCGCTGGTGTTAGAGGCCACAGCTCCTGGTATGAGGCACAACCCACAGCTTCCCAGGCCTGATAAAGTCCCAAATGGGGCAGGGAAAAAAAAAAAGAAAACAAAACTTAATAGGGGCAGGAGGGCAGCCCAGCAGGGTCTGGTGAAGGTGAGCGGTGGGGAAAGGGGAAAAAGGGGGAAAGAGGGAGGTCTTTCTCTCTCTCTTCCCCACTTTTGCAGCAGTCCCAACCCACACACAGGTAGAGCAGGACTAAAATCACAGAATGGGAGGGGTTGGAAGGGACCTCCACAGAGCAGCCAGTCCAAGCAAAGCAGGGCCACTTAGGGCAGGTCACACAGGCATCCAGGTGGGATTTTCGACAGCCTCCAAAGAAGGAGACTCCACAACCTCCCTGGGCAGCCTGCTCCAAGGCTCTGCCACCCTCAACGTGAAAAGGTTTTGGGGTTTGGGGGTTTTTTTTGTTTTGTTTTTTGTTGAGATGGAATTTCCTCCGGGAGAGGTTGCTGCTGCTGCTGCTGCTGCTGCTGCTGCTGCTGCTCCCCAGGGCGCAGGGCTGGGAAAAGCCACAGCGCTGGCAAGCTGCTCGCACCCATCCCACACCACCCTGGCAGCAGCAGCAGCCAAAACAACCTCCCCAGCTCCATGCAATGCCCCCGGGGTCTGCTCCTGCCTCGCTCTGACCCCGCTCTGCTCTACGCCCCATGGTGCCTCTGCCATCTCTCACCACCTACCCCCGCTCAGAGCCAGCCTCTTCCGCGCC
>VWZI01016952.1:17086-52693 GCA_013396835.1 Psilopogon haemacephalus | reverse complement strand
ATATAAAACAGATATTTACAGATACATATATAGTAAAAAGGTAATACAGAAACACCACACCCCTGTCAGAGATCAGAGTACCTAAGAGGGGGTTTTATCCACCTTCCTCCTCCCTAGTCTTATCTCACCACCTGTCTCATGCAGCAGATAGGTGAACGTAGATGGGCCAGGGGGGACTAGCAGCAGCTGTGTGTGACCTTCCAGCCAATTCCTTATCCAGAGAGTTGTTCACACATCAAGTCTGTGTTTTTCCAGTTTGGTGTCTGGCAAGCTGAAGTTGCCCACAAGAAGGAGGGCAAGTGATCTTGAGGCAGCCTCCAGCTGCTTAAAGAATAATAAATCAACCTCTTCTTCCTGGTTGGGTCTTCTATAACGGACTCCATCCAGGACGTCAGCCTTGTTGGCCTTCCCCCTAATTCTTACCCACAGGGACTCCACCTGATCATCCTCAATCCCTACTTCCATGATGTCCAGTGCCTCCCTGCTATCCAGGGCCATTCCTCCCCTCTTCTCCCTGGCCTATCTCTCCTGCAGAGTCTGTAGCCATTGATTACAGCACTCCAGCTGTGTGAGTCATCCCACCACGTTTCTGTGATGGCAACAACATCCCAGTTTGCCTCTTGCACCAAGGCTTCCAGCTCCTCTTGCTTATTACCCATGCTGTGTGCATTGGTGTGCACACTTCAGCTGGGCTGCTGCTTTTGTCCCTGTCTCTGGCTTAACACACTCAGCCTCCTTCAGTTCATCTCTGCTACTGCTGTGTTTAACCCCCTCCCCCTTCCAGCCTAGTTTAAAGCCCTTTCAACCAGCCCTGCCAGCTCCCATGCCAGGATTTTTCTCCCCTCTGAGACAGATGTGCTCCCTCTGTCACTGGCAGACCCGGAGCTGTATGAAGTTCCCCAAGATCAAAGAACCCAGATCTGGGTTTCCATGGTAGGAAATGGGATATGAGGCTGTAGAGGCTGACAAGAGACATTTCCACTGATCCAAAGGGATGAGATTTACTTGCTAAAGAATCCTCTGCCCAAAGGCAGTTTCTGAGAACAAACTCTCAGGAGGCATCAGTGAGCAATCAAGAAGTCTGAGTCTGTTTGCAGCTGTCTTGATGCCAGAGCCACTCCCTGACATTCCAGCACAGCTCTAACCACAGCAAAAGGAATATCCTTCCTCAGGAGCTCATGTGGCTGCTGAGCCCTGAGGGCATTCTGCCTTTCTGGGCAGGTGTGAGCAGAGGCCTGATGGTCCCTGGCAGCAGAGCAGAGCAGCCAGGGATGTCTTCTCCTGCTTCAAAGCATGGGGCACAAAGAGGAGCCATATCAAATCTCCCATTCTTCTGAGAATGGAGAAGGGTCTCCTTCTGCCCTCACCACCTTTTACCCCAGAGCAAAACCCTTCTCCTTCAGAAGCTTCAGAAGTCAAGCAAGGAAAGGACAACACTGAGGACAGGCTTGAATGCAGCACAACTTGAATGTCCCAAAAGAAGGAAACAAAGTCACTGCATGTGGAGGAGAGCAGAGCAGGAATGCCCCAGAACTGGCAAAAGTTTGTGGTTCTTGGCCATGGAGAAGTTCCTACACAGTAACTGCCTGCCCCATAGGGGAAGAGGAGACAGATGGTTCCCACCAGGGTGGCCTTTCAGGGGGGGTCTTGTAGCCAAGGTGCAAAGGCAGCTTGGCAGAGGTAACAATTTCAGGACAAGCTCATGAGCTAAGGACATGGCTGTGCTTTCATTTCCTGCACTGCTGCCTTTTCATCTCCAGGTCTGTGCCAAGCCCATGTCCCAGCACAGTCTTCTTCTGAGCACTGGGAGGATTATCCCCAGGATTTCCAGGTCAGGAATGGATTGCAAGATGGGATAACAATATCCAGCCCCTGGGCACTGTCCAGGCCTCTGGCACTCCTCGATGACTCCTCTCTGGCAGCTTCTGCAATCTCCATCCAGCAGCAGCCTGACCTAGTGAGAACTGTTCCATGTAGATGATGATGACTGAGATGATCTCTGGAGCTCCCTTCTGACCTTTATCATTCCCAAACACCCCTGCCCTCACCTCCACCTCTGTCTCAGCCTCAGCATCATTTTTGGGCACGGTGCTGGCAGTGCAGGGGGCAGCTGAAGGGAGGCTCTTGGTTTCCTCACCCCTTCCATAGAGAACCAGAAGCTGCTCTTCCCAGCCCTGGAGCTCTCAGACAACTTGGAGGAACTGCTCCATGTCCTGGGACAAGGTCCCACTGCTGGGGCAGGCTGAAGCTGGGGCTGAGCAGGCTGGAGAGGCCTTGTTGGAGGGTCAGGAGAGGCCATTTGGCAGAAATAACCCAGGCAGACCCACAAAGCCCATGAGTGCTGCCAGCCAGGGCCAGACCCTGCCTGGTGCCAGCGCAGAGCCCAGCCTGGTGCAGCTGGTGCCAGCAGAGAGGAGAGGTGGCAGAGATGGGGAGGTCTAGGTCTGAGCAGAGCCAGGGCAGCTGTGGGGCAGCACTGGCAGGGCTGCTGGCAGTGCAGCTGCTTCATGGGGGGTTGTGGCTGAGCCGAAACAAGCCTGGGAGCAGTGCTGGGCCCAGACTCACCTCTGGCCCTCCTGCTCCTTCTCACTTTGCTCCTTATTCCTCTTTCTGCTCCTCTCTGCCCATATCCCCTCTGCCCTCCATGAGCTCATCTCAAGAGATAATGGAGCCTCCTCTTCCAAAGAGTTTTAAGACCCGTCTGGATGCATTCCTGTCTGACCTGCCCTAGGTGATCCTGCCTTTCCAGGGAGGTGGAACACAATGATCTCTAGAGTGCCCTTCTGCCCTCTATCAGCTCATCCTTGGCCAGCTTCTCTCTGACACTCAGTTACTCCACATCATTATTCCTTCTGCCCCCAGTCCCAGACAATCTCTCTTCTCTTCCCTTTCTCCTCTTTTCACTGTATTTCCAAATAGCCTTCTGCCCTGGTGAAGCCACATCTGGAGTCTTGTGTCCAGTTCTGGGCTTCCTAGTCCAGGAGGGACAGGGAACTACTAGAGAGGGTCCAAGGAAGGCTACAGGGGTGATGTAGGCACCAAGATCTGTCCGATGAGGAAAGGCTTAGACCCGGGGGTGTTTAGTCTGGAGAAGAGAAGGCTGAAATTGGATCTCAGGAATGTTTACACATATCTGAAGGGTGGCTGTCAAGAAAAAGGGGCCAGGCTCTGTTCAGTGGTGTCCTGTGATGGGACAAGGGGTAACAGACACAAACTGGGACACAGGAAGTTCCACCTCAACATGAGGAATAACTTCTTGACTGCCATGCTGACGGAGCTTTGGACCAGCTGGATGGAGCTTTGGACTGGCTGCAGACCGCCGGTCCTGCACTCTGTGGCTCGCCCAGTCCCGACGCTGGGATGCGGTGGTGTACTCCTGCGCCCTGGGAGATGCGAGCAGAGCCCCCAAGGCAGCCACTGCGACACAGCCCGGGCGGGCCCGGCAGGGGGCGCTGCCCCTCTGCCTGCTGGCCCCACCTGCACCCGGGCACATCTCCGACCCTGCCATCGGCACCACCCGCGCCAGGAGCATCCAGGAGGGGTTGCAGGTTTCGCTGTGGGTGCAGCTTGGTGTGCTGGTTTGAACTAACTGGAGAATTTGAGTGAGAAATTAGACTATTGGCTGAGAGAGGTAAACACAGGATGGCACTGCACCCAGAGTTTTACTGAGAAAGAAAAAAAAAATTTTAGAGAATTGTACCCAAAACACTAGATATCAGATGTTTTCTGACCACTCTGGCTGCAGCTGCTTCTCTTTGCATGGTCTCCTTTGTCTTTGCCTTGGTAGCTAATTCTCAGTAATTCTACTAACTTCTTTCCTACTACTAACCCCCCTGCCTGATCTACTTCAGCTTATCTGCAGCATCAACAGGTGGTGAGATAAGACTGGGGAAGAGGGGAAAGGTGGTAGGGGGTGGTTGGTTACCCCTCTTGGGGATTTTGGTCTCCGGGAGGGCTGTGGTGTTTCTGTATTACCTTTTCACTGTATACATCTGTAAATATCTGTTATACCTTGTAAATATTTGCTTGTATATTGTGCATTGCTGTAAATATAAAGCTTCATTTATTAACTTCCAGTGAGTCCTAGATGGGGTTTATAAAAAGGTGGGGGGGCAGGGAACTGCTAAACCACCACACTCGGGCAGGCACCATGTAAAAGGTTAAGCCCACCTGGAAACCCCTTGACTCCTCCCAAGGGGTGGTCTGACCTTTTCCCAGGTGTCATGTTTAGCCACTTCCACTTCCTGCTAGGACTTGGCTATTAAAAAAGAAGGACCCATCTTCCTTCTCTCTCTTCTCCTCGTCCTGGCTGCTTGAGCAACTGCTTGCTGCTCTCTGCTGCCAGACCACGTGCTCCCTGCCACCGCATGGCGAGCACCATCATTCTCTTCTGGAACTGGGACTAATTCTTTTCACCATAAAATTTCTGCATCCTTCTTTCCCAGCACCAAAACCTTCAACCTCAGCCTTGGGACTCAATTGCCTGCCGCGGGTTGTGTTTGCATTTTGCTCCCCTTTCTCCCCTTTCTCCCTGGTCTCTGTATGCTTCTCCCTCACTCCCCATATCCTGGAGTTCATTTCCCCTTTCTCCCACCTTCTGTAAAAAAAAAAAAAAACTTTCCCTCCGATTTGTTGTTAAAGTTTTATACCCTTTTTACTTCCAAATCGGATCGAGCTTTTGTGCTGGGGGTAACTGGCCTCAAACCAGTACACACTGGCAGGCAGAAGGCTCCAGACGCCTGAGCTCACAGAGTCACCGTGGTTGGAATAGGCCTCTGAGGTCATCAAGACCACCTGTGAGCGAACTCTGCCAGGGCCACTCTTTCACCATGGCCTTGAGCACCACGTGCAGACATCTTTACAATACATCCAGGCACGGTGATTCAACTGCCTCCCTGGGCAGCCTGTGAGAGCCTTCGAGAGCCCTTTAGGTACAGGAGTGTTCCTGATGTCCAACCTATGTCTCCCCTCGTGTAAGTTGAGGCCATTTAGGTAATTTTCTCTTGCCCTATCAGTCGTGACTTGTCAGAAGAGTCCAACACCCACCTATTTCCAACCTCCTTTCAGGGACTTGTAGACAGCCAGAAGGTCTTCCCTCCACCTTCTTTTCTCCAGGCTAAACAACCCCAGTTTCCTCAGCTGCTCTTCATGAGACTTATTCACCAGACCTTTCATCAGCTTTGTTGCCCTTCTCTGGACATGCTCCAGCACCTTGATGTCTCTGTTATACTGAAGTGCCCCAAACTCAAGGTGCTGCCTGGTAAAACATTGTGCAACATGGTCAGGAGTTCTAAGTCCACACAGGAAGGAGAATGGGGTAGCAAGGTCAGCAGTGCTCCCCACAGTGACCCAGTGCTGGCACCAGGAGGTTGTTTGGCAGGATCCAGCACCTTTGGAACTGATTTCCATGAGACATCTCCATGTCTCTCTTAGACTGCAGTGCCCCAAACTGAATACAGTACTCAAGGTTCAGCCTGGTGAAAATGTCATTCCACACATGCAGGAGGTCCAGCTCCACACAGGCAGAAGGGGGTGGTGAGGTCAGAGGACATTCCAGTGCTCCACACAGTGACCTGATGTTGGCACCATGACCTTATTTGACAGCATTAAGAAACCTGGAGCTGAGACCCAGGAGACAGGGCAGAAGCATGGACTGGACACTGAGCACAGCCTCAAGGCATTCAGGTTCCCATTAGTGAGGGAGTCACAGACTGGCTGAGTTGCCCCCAAGGGGCTGGAGTTCTGCAGTGACTGAAAGCTGGAAGGAGGCCTTTGGGCAGAGTCTGTGGGCTCCAACCAGTGCCTGCAGAAATCTCTGTGGCTGAAATTGCTGGCAGAGCTGTTCAAACCCCATGGTCAGATTGAGAATAGTCTCTTCTTCCTTCCCTCCCATCAGCTATTCACACTGAGATCCCCCAGGGCTCTTCCCAGGCTCAACCCTGCCAGCCCACTCAGCCTGCACTCCCAGGACAGATGCTGCAGTCCCTGCTCCATTTCACTGGGATCACTCCAATGTGTCCTGTACTGGAGAGCACAGAGAAGGATCATGTTCCCTGTCCTCCTGCAGCGCAGGATGCTGCTGACCCTCCTTGGCATTCACTGGAACAACAGACTGAGGAACACCCCTGAGCTGCTGAAACTCAGCAGGACACAGCAGTGAGTGTGCAGAAGTATCCCAGCTGCTTGTCCAGCTGCAGGTCATTCTCCATGCCCAGTGCTGGACAAAGAGTCTCTTGGTAGGACACTTGAAAGCTCCTGAGGCTTTTCTACACAGCTAAAGGAACGTGTGGAGGGAAAATGTCTTCCCAGCTGTGCATCTGGGGATCAGCAAAAACCTCAACTTCTGGACAAGGTCCATCAGGCAACACATGGACAACATTCTCCTACCAGCCTCGTGGGCTGTCTGCCTGCTTTTCATGTCTCTCCTTCACCTCTGGGTACACTCAGTAGTGCTTTCTTGAGGGGTGTCCATGCCACTTAGAGTAACTTCTCATGTGTGAGTGCCAATGACTGGGCACACAGGTGTGCAAGAGAGATCTGGGAACCAGCAACTGGGCAAAGCAAAAATGGCCACAGGCCTAGGGAACATCAGGCTGGGCTGGCCAGAGAGAAGCAGGAGACCCAGGGGCTGGGTGAGAGGGCTCAGGCTCCAGGCAGGGCCAGGGGATGGGCTGAGCCCTGTGATGATGTTTGAGAGATGCAGCAGTGTGGGTGTGCTTGTGGCTGCAGAGGGTGAGGGGCTGTTGTCCCTGGGAACTGTGTGCCACAGACATGCTGGAGACAGCAAAGGACCTGTCTGGGTGATGAGGGGACTGGAACAGCTCTCACCTGGTGACAGGCTGGGAGCTGAGATGGTTTAAGGTGCAGAAGAGAATCTGAACAAAGACCTGAGGGCAGACTGTGCAGAAGGCAGAGCCAAGCTCTGCTCCATGGCACCCAGTGACAGGGCAAGAGGCTCATCTCTTGGCTGAGGGAGCCCCAGGGGCTGCTGCTGAAGAAGGAAGAGCCCCAGAAGGAGCTCTTCAGGCCCAGCCAGAAGAGATCATTTCTCTTGCCCTCTCCTTCCCCCAGCAGAGTCATTTCCGGCAGGTGTCTGGCGGCTGGGAGGTGCTTTTCTGACTCTCACTCCACACACAGGCAGCTTGGGCTCGACATGCACCTCGCATACCTCATCCTCACTGCCTTCCTGGGGCAAGGGCTGGGTAAGTCCTNCTTCTTCTGCCCAGCAAACTCTGAACAGCCTTAGCAGGTCCCTGTGGGGAAATTCTCTTCAGTTCCAGGAACACTCTGGGAAATGTCAGCTCAGTCTTGTGGCTTTGCACTCCTTGGCTCAAGATTCTACTGCTGGAGAGAGGAGAGGAGAGAGACCTCAGACACCTTCTCCTTCTTTTCTCTCCTCTTCCATCCATCTCCCTCTGCATCTCTCTTCACCCTTCTGGCACCAGAGGGATCTCAGCTGTCTCTAGGCTCCCATTTCCAACACAGCTTAGCAGGTCCTGTCTAAGCTGCTCCAGGGAATTTAAAGCTCTCATCCCACTGATATGCAGAGGGTGCCCATTCTGCCTCCTGCCTGGCACCTCCCTGACATGGCCTTCAGGTTTCTCCTTGCTGGTTTCTACCTTTCAGCTCAGCATAACTTACAGGTATAGAGCTCATAGCTCTTAGAAATGATAGGGATTGGGAAACAGGATGAATATTAGGCAGGGCCACTCAAGGTGCTGGGGGTCCCAGAACACAAAGATGAGGCATGAGAGGCTGTTTCCAGGTCCTGACTGTCTGCTAGCTTTAGGAATTCCCATAAATGCAAGGCACAGGAAGCTTCTGCACCAGGATTGTGCAGCACTGCTGTAGTAGAATCTGTGGCTCATTTATTACACTGCTGACCTTTGCTTTCTTCCAGGCACCATGGGGCAGGTCACTGTCACCCAGCAAGAAGGACAAGTCACAGTCAAGCAGGGAGACACCTTCCACACCAACTGCACATACCAGACATCTTACTTTGGTGCCTTGCTCTGGTACCAGCAGAAGAAAGGCCAAGCTCCCCAGCTGATCTCCTACCAGGCAGCAGCTGGCAGCAAGCCCCAAGGCCGCCTGAGCACTTGGCTGAACACCACGGGGAAATACAGCCTGCTGCAGCTGGAGGGAGCTGAGCTCTCTGACAGTGCCTTGTACCTCTGTGCCGTGAGTGACACCATGGTGCAGGAGCTTGCTTGGCTGTGCAAGACGCCAGGGGAGGAAGAGGATGTGTCTGGGCAAGGCTGAAATTAGGGGAAGAATTCCTCAGCTCTCCTCTGGCAGTGCTGCTTCCCCTGAGCACACAGGGATATGCAGAACAAGGTTTCCATGACCTAATCTATTCCATCCAGTACAGACAGCAATATATTCTGACACAGTCTTAGGTACTGCCAGAACACACTCAGCAAGGTCTCTGTCTTCTCATCAACAACGTGTGGAATGCTGCACTGCCTGGGCAGGAGCCAGGAGCACATCCATGAGCCATTGCATTCTAGCATTAGCCATTTCTCTACCTTGACCATCATTTATGGTCTCAGCAACTTCTATCTGCCCCAAAAGCAACTGGGTTTATCCATGTATTGGGTTTAAGCCAGCTACCCTGAGCCCAAAAGCCCAACAAAAAAAAAAAAATCCATCCAATTTGGAAGTAAAAAGGGGTATAAAACTTTAACAGTAAATATGAGAGGAAATGTTTTTTTACAGAAGGTGGGAGAAAAGGGGAAACAAAATGCAGGGTAGGGGGGATGAGGGAAAAAATGACAGAAGCTGGGGAGAAGGGGGAAAAGGGGGAACAAAATACAAATACAGCCTGTGGCAGGCAATTGAATCCCAAGGCTGAGGTCAATGGTTTTTGGTGCTGGATGAAGGCAGGATGCAGGAATTTTATGGCAAAAAGCAGTTTGTCCAAGTTCCAGATAAAAATGGTGATGCTCTCCACCAGGTGGCAGGGAGCAGGTGGTCTGGCAGCAGCAAGCAGCAGAGCAGCCACTCCAGGCAAAGCAGGGGCCAAAGAGAGAGAGAGAGAACAAGGTGGGTTCCCCTCTTCTATAGCCAAAGTCCTAGCAGGAAGTGGGAGTGGCTAACCATGACACCTGGGAAGAAGGTCAGACCACCCCTTGGGAGGTGTCAGGGGGTTGCCAGGTGGGCTTAACCCTTTACAGTCCTGCCTCAAGACAGGGACACCTTAAAACTGGTTCCCCTGCCTCGACCATCAGCCGTGATGGTTGATGTAAAGATGCTGAACCTTTTCCTTCTCCATTCTGCATCTGCAATGCTAAAACAACACAATCACAGACAAAGAAGAGCTCAGCCCAGCAGCTCCAGCCTAGGACATCCCTCAGCCCTCACTCCCCTCTGCTCTCAAGGGACACAGTCCCAGCCTCAGCCCTATATCATCAGGTGTCTCATCTACCCCAGTGGTAGAAACAAAAAAAGGATGACAACCTGTTGGTTGGTCTTGATCATCTCTTACACAGAGACCTGTGGTGCTGGAATTTGCTGAGAAGAAAACATCACCAGGGATAGAGGAGATTTAATATCCTTTGGCTGTAGCAGAGTTTCTGCAGACATGAAGGCACATGTGCACACACAGCCAGTGACACAGGAAGCTCTGCACACACACACACACATATACACCCCCAGACATGGTGCTCCAGAGAGTCCTTTGAGGGCCAGAGAATGCACTGACACATGAGTACCCCCATCCAGGTACAGTTTCAACACTTTATTATAGCTTAAACACTAAAACCATAAGGAGAAAGGTGCACTGGAGACCACAATACTGGAAGCTCAGAATCGTAGAAAGAAAGGTGTATGACAAGGAAGGCTGAGTAACTCTGTTGATCCAAGAGCAGGTTATACTCACCCTATCCAATGGACCAGCAAAACTCCTGAGCTGTGTAGCTGGCAGGGCTGGCTGGAACACATCCTCTCAGGGCAGGTATTCCCACTGAGAACTGCACCATCATACTGGTCCTGACTGGTGCTGCTCCAACCCAGCCCCCCCAGGCACTCAGCATATCTGGGTTCAGAGTTCTGTGACATATATCCAGGACCTCCCAGAAGCCAAAAAACAGGAGAATGGAGCCCTTCCTTTGTTCTAGAATCCGTTCCAAATCATCTCACCCTCCTGCTCATGCACATACCTGCAAGCCCTGCTTCCCCTGGATCTTATCTCTCAGTAACCCTGGTGATTATCTGGTCAAAAGCAAATCAACTCTTCCTTCTTACACATGGCACTACAGCAGTGTTCACAGGTGGCACAGGCCATGGCACACTCACATGTGCATGGAGATCTGGGTGCACATGGCCATGGTCACACACACACAGACACATGCACATCTGCACACAGCTGTGCCCACACACATGCCATCCCTATGGCTGCAGCTCCAGGGCTACCCCACCCAACAAGTCCAAAGAACTCCAAAGTCTGACATGATCCAGCCCTTCCCTGATGATGGCTTTAGGGAAGTTGTGGAGGTGTGGGACTGGCTCCAGCTTCGGTGCAGGGGCAGGTGCTGCCCTGACATGCTCACAGGTCAGCACAGGGTTGTGTGTCTGGGGGCAGGCAGATGCCTGGCACTGCAGCTGCTGAGGCTGGCACAGCAGAGAGGAAGCTGCCTGATGAAGTGCCCTGAAAAGAAATGTCCTCTTCTCAAAGGGCAATCAAATGCCAATGGGCAGGTGACATGAGGATGAGGAGGAGATGTCTTCTGGATCTTGCTCCTGTGCTTCCCTCAGCATCCACCAATGGTTACTGTTGGAGAGAACAGCTCCAGGGAGCAAATCAGCCCAGGGAGGGAAAATCCCTTTCTTGCCTTGCATCTGGGAACTGCCTGAACCTTCAGCCTGCAATAGCAGCCTGGTCAGACACATGAGGCAGCAGTTCCCACCAGAAGGGATCATCCAGATAGGACACAACACAACAGAATTTGCCTGCTAAGGGCTGAGTCAGCACTAACCATGTCCTCTAGGACCAGGCACTTTGCAGCTCCTTCACGGCACTTGGATCCTGCAGAGGCTCTGGGGCAGAGCTGGGAAGTCCATGGGTGCCTGCTGGACATTGGCTGCAAGTCAGTCAGCAGCGCGCCCTTCTGGCAAGGCGCAGAACTGCACCCTCCGATGTCATGGCAAAGGTGTCAGCAGCAGGGACACAGCATGAAGCCTGCTCATGCTTCTCATGTTTGGTTCTCATGAGACCATTCCTTGAGTCCTATGCTCAGCTTGGAGCTCCTGAGTGTTTAGGAAAGTTGAGATCAAGTCCAGCAGAAGCCTCCAAGACACTGAGGGGAGTTGAGGACACAACACAGTGAAAGAGCCTGAGGGAGAAGAACACCAAAGGGACAACTTGTGGGTGTCTGTGAGCTCTGAGCTCTGAGTCTGTGGAAAGGATGGAGCCAGGCTCTTCACAAAGTACACAGTGGTAGGGCAGAGGCAACAGACAGCATTTAGAACTTGGAAAATTCTATTTAGCTATTAGAAACTTCATTTATTTTACACTTTATTTGGAGCCTGAAAATTCTCCAGCACTGGACTGCAGCTTCCAGAGGTTTTGTGCAGGCTCTGGCAATAGAAAATGTCCACACTTGACAGACACAGGCCTGACCAACCTGATCTAATGAGAGCTGCTCTGAACAGGGACTCAGAATGGGTGATCTGCAGAGGTCCTCTTCAACCCCAGCTATGTTACCAAACCAGTCAAAATTATTTGTTTCCTAAAGGCTAGAGGTAAGGAGATGGCAGCTGCAGGTCCATTGAAGAGGCAAATGCAGAGTGGAAGGTTTAGAGTCAACTGGGAAGTACTTTTGGTTTTGAGTGAGCCTCTCAGAAGCTGATTTAGGAGATCAGGTGAGCAGTGCAACAGGAAAATTGGCTGATTTGTTCCTGAGGTAGTTTCTTCTGGGTAGAGGTAGAAATGCTGCAGTGGCAGAGGGGACTGAGTGGCAGAGTTGGTGGGAAGTGCTGCCAGGAGCATGGAGCCAGACACTCTGCAGGAGCAAGAAGAAGCCAAAGCAGAGAAGGGCTTTGGATTTGTAAGAGAGGAGGCACAAGGCATCGAGCAAAGAGAGACTCCCAAGATGTGCACAGGAGGATGTGTCAGAGGTTGGTCACCAGGTACAGACCTGTCCCCCTTTTAGCCCTCCCCTGCCAGCGGCAGCAGCTGTTGGCTGCAGGAGCAACCTGTGCACTGCTGCAGAAGCCCACAGCACAGGCACTGCAGGGGTGCTCACAAGAAGCATTTTCTCCTCCCCATTGCATTCTCTCTGCCCCCTGCAGAGTCATTTCCGGCAGCTCTGCTCTCCCAGGGCTCTGGCTGGGACCTGCGGGCTGTGGAGTCTCTCCCACACAGGCAGCAGGATGGGGCTCAGCCTGCGCCTCGCCTATCTCACCCTCACTGCCTTCCTCAGCCAACCACTGGGTAAGCACTGCCCTGCACTGCCAGCTTGGTTCCTCTTCTGCCCAGGACAGCCTCAGCCCTCAGCAGATCTCTGCAGGAGCTGCTCTGCACTTCTGGGCCACTCTTGGGAACCAGCAGCTCACACAGGTGGTTCTGCAGATGCTGTCTCAAGCTGCTGTTATGGATGGGAGTCAGGAGATGAAAAACAAGCAGCTCCTCTCCTGACAATCTCAGCTCTCTTGGCCTTCCTTGCCACTTTCCAGCTTTTCTCCTTCCTCACCGTCTCTGCCCCTCTCTGCTGCTGTGTTTGGGCTCAGTGTTTCACAGGTATGGCACTCCAGGAGCTCTTTTCCCTACACATTTTCTGACCTTGCTGTTCCCAAACACAGAAGGCTTTGAAAGCTGAGGCAGGGACATGAAAGACACCTGCCCAAAAACACCACCTTGCTGTTCCCATCCATGGGGCTCTGGCTGCAGCACAGGGCACAGGGAGACTTCTCCTCTGACACTTTGCATCTCCTCTTGTTCTGTACCTCAGAACCTCTCCCTGCACTGTCACTGACCTTTGCTTTCTTCCAGGCACCATGGGGCAGGTCACTGTCACCCAGCAAGAAGGACAAGTCACAGTCAAGCAGGGAGACACTTTCCACACCAACTGCACATACCAGACATCTTACTTTGGTGCCTTGCTCTGGTACCAGCAGAAGAAAGGCCAAGCTCCCCAGCTGCTCTCCTACCAGGCAGCAGCTGGCAGCAAGCTCCAAGGCCGCCTGAGCACTTGGCTGAACACCACGGGGAAATACAGCCTGCTGCAGCTGGAGGGAGCTGAGCTCTCTGACAGTGCCTTGTACCTCTGTGCCGTGAGTGACACCATGGTGGAGGACCTTAACTGGCAGTACAAGAAGTCATGAGACAGAGGGGATGTGTCATGTGTCTGGTCAAGACTGGCAAAAGGTATTTTCAGCTCTCCCTTGGTTGCACTGCTTCCCCTGAGCACCCAGGGATCTGCAGAACTTGACCCTCTCCAGGAGAGGAGAGTGTCTGTGGCTGGAGAGGCAGGAGAAGGTGGTGAAAGAGTCTCAGATCCCCTTTATTCACCATGGCTGCTGTGTGATTTGAGGAGTAAATTTTCCAAGAGAAATCAATAGCTGCTGAATCATCCCTTCTCTTTCGAACCAGTTCTCACAGGACAGAGTTCTCTTTTCTCTTTTCTTGTATGCAGAGCTCACCACTGAGGACTCAAGGGCTTGCAATCAAGCTGGAAGACAAGATGCCACAATTTCTGCCGTGACAAAGAAACGGGGAGACAGTTTGATGCAAACCAATTCTGTATATTCCATGTATTGGTTAATCTTATATATGCTTAGATATTCTAAACAAGTCATCGTGTCCTGCATCTATTGGTTATTCACCCTGATTGAACATCCAAGACAAGTACAATGATTGGCTTATAAAAATGTGCAATCACACGTCTCTATTTTAGTGCAAGATACAGACACTGCTTAACACAGAGAAACACAAGTTCTTGTTTTGCTTTGCTTATCGGAGTTTAACAACCCCCAAGGTCGCCTCGCTCCCTGACTCCACTTGACACAGTATTTCAAACATTCTGTGCCCAAGGCTTGTGTTTTAACTCCCCTACATCCAGCAGCTGCATATAACTCAAGGTAGTTTATTCTTCCCCTTTTGAACCCCCACAACTCCATTGTAACGCATCCTCATTCTTGCTTCGCATCCCACTCTTGTCTTTACTGGGCATTCTGTTCTCTTTTATATCGGGAGGAGCACCTTGGAAACAATAGCCAACCAATCCGGTCTCTGCTAATTGTTCCGTTTATTTGCAATCTTACAGATTTTTCTATAGCCAGCAGGCAGGGGGCGTGTGTGGATGCTACAATGTAATTGGTACCGGAGGTGGTATGTGTAAGGTGGTAATTTGTCAATAAACTAAAACAATGACTTCACAGTTTCTTAAGAAGCTTCTAGTTGATCTCCATGAGCAGGAACTTGTCTATATCCATCTCTATTTTCCTTCTGTCTGTATTCAGCTTCACTTTCTCCCTTTGAGTGTTCCATTCAGCGCTCCTATCTTCAGAGGCATTAGCGGTACTTAGCTTCAAAGGCGTTCTTTATAGGCAGGATTGTTCACTGCTTATTAGGCTGTGTCCTCACTCAGACATCTCTCCACACTTTTAGACCTTCTGTTGCTATGGCTTACTTATTTCAACTTCCTGATACAGTAACTCATCCATACTTAGAGTGCATGTGCCTACGGTTTCATCTCCTCTACTTGCAGCATCTATTAACTCCCCCCGTCCTTGTCCCAGGTAGTGAGTTCAAAAGCATTCTCTAGGGTACAGCATTCCAAATGCTCCCTAAGCCAGGCAAGCATCACCTGGAGTTTCCTTTCACCATACATAATGCCTCTCTGCTGCGGGATTTGAGTAAAAGCTCCTAGTACAGAGTTCTATTCTTTTGTCATTTGATGACCCATAGTGCCCAAAATAAATAAATACTGGTTCCCAGCTGCTCACTTCTCTCTTTGAGCTTTAGTGGTTGTCCTGGTAGGGCATAAATTCTGCCCAGATATAGTTTAAACTCCTGTTCTTTCCTCCTTCTGTTGCGAGGTCTGGGAGTAGAAGGTGAACAGAAAATGTGGGTTTGAATTGAGGAAGCTCTGTGCCACATGAACAAGTCAGGTGATCTCTGCTGTCCCTCAAGGTGTTAGGGTCGACCCCTAGGCGCAGGACTTTGAATTCATTGGCCAAACAATGGACACAAGTGCCAATTGGCCAGTTTCACCCTTCAAAATGGGGTATTTAAGGACGGGCAATCAGAGGCCTTGTCTCTCTTTTCCTGCTGCCTCCGTCGGGAACAGACGTCTTTTGCACCTCTTTCACAGCAGCCATGTGTTAGCAGCCTGCATTGCAGCAAATTACAGCAGAGGCAAAGGCAAAACCCCTTTCTTCTCCTTTCCTCGGGACATGCTCTTTACCTATTGTGTTAGTGAGTATTTATAAGTGGGGTTAGCATTTCCCTCATTATTAGGCTCCCTGTTTTCTAAGTTCTGACTGTTTAAGCTGTTTAAACTGTTTAATTCAGTGTTTGTAAGCAATTTTGTGCAACTACCTTGCCGACTGAACATCCAAGGAACCCCAGGGAAATTTTCCTGGAAATTTCGATTATTAATAATAATTAAAAAATAATAATTGCAACAGTCTCAGATCCCCTTTATTCACCATGGCTGCTGTGTGAATTGAGGAGTAAATTTTTGAAGAGAAATCAATAGCTGCTGAATCACCCCTTCTCTTTTGAACCAGTTCTCACTGGACCAAGTCCTCTTTTCTCTTTTCTTGTATGCAGAGCTCACCACCGAGGACCCAAGGGCTTGCAATCAAGCTGGAAGACAAGATGCCACAGTTTCATCTCCTCTACTTGCAGCATCTATTAACTCCCCCCATCCTTGTCCCAGGTAGTGAGTTCAAAAGCATTCTCTAGGGTACAGCATTCCAAATGCTCCCTAAGACAGGCAAGCATCACCTGGAGTTTCCTTTCACCATACATAATGCCTCTCTGCTGCGGGATTTGAGTAAAAGCTCCTAGTACAGAGTTCTATTCTTTTGTCATTTGATGACCCATAGTGCCCAAAATAAATAAATACTGGTTCCCAGCTGCTCACTTCTCTCTTTGAGCTTCAGTGGTGTTGAAATTCTCATCTGCAGGCACAGCTCTCAAGCCACCGCTGAACTTCAGCTGAGATCGCCATAGGACTGCTGTGACCCTGCGGCTTACAGACCTCTCAGCAAAACATCAGAGTGAGTGCAGCAACACAGATCCATCTCCTAAAGCAATGAGCCGGCTGCTGGGGCTTCTTATGGGGATTTGGACAAACCCTGAGCAGGAAGGGTCCTCCTCCAGCTCTGTCAGAGATCTGTTTCTGGCTGCGGTTTGTGACCCTTTCCAAGTGCTGGTCCCAACTGCCACTGGGAGACATTGTGAGTTCACCCAGGAGTGCCCAGAGGGTGGTAAGAGCATTAGACTCAAGACTGAACTCAGTCTGAGATGAGCTGACTGGGAATTAGAGGCACTGCACTCCCTGTGATGCCCAGGAGCACTTACACTGTGGTGAGGAACTTCTGCAGGATAGAAGTAGGGGGAGGGAGGGGATAAATCACTTTGCTCTCAGTGAGGCTCCTCAAAGAGTCACTTCCATAAAACCTTCCACAGAGCTTGCTTCACTTCTGGGTTCCTGAGAGTGTAAATGAAGGGGTTCAGCACAGGAGTGACAACTGTTAAAGGTATTGACAAGTCTGTTCAGGTCCAGGGAGCTGTGGGCTGCTGGCTTAAGATGGATGGAAGAGATGATGTACATGTAGGAGACCAGAGTGAGCACACAGGAGGCCACCACAACTCCTATGGAGACAAGGAAGGTTGCCAGCTCCACAGGCCACGTGTCACTGCAGGAGAGGGCAAGGCAGGAATCGATATCACAGAGGAAATGATTGATGACATGTGGCCCACAGAACATCTGCCTGGATGTCAGCAAGGCCAGCAGTGAGATGCTCAGGAAGCCTCCCAGCCAGGAGCTGAGAGCCAGGCGGGCAGAGAGGACACTGCTCATGAGGGAGCTGTATCTCAGGGGGTAGCATATGGCTGAGTAGTGGTCATAGGCCATGACAGACAGCCAATGCAAACGATCCAAAGGACAGCTCTGCAGGCACCATCCTCCAGAGCAAGCCATGGTCCCCATGGCTGAGGGAGAGCACTGGAAAGAGGCTGATTTACTGGAGGAGCTCTGCATGCTGTGCTGCCAGCAAAAGCCAGGATGAACAGCTCTCAGCTTCAGGCTGGACACAATTGCTCAATGCTGTTTCCTCTCCAGCCACACAGCAGCTTCTGAGGTTGTGCTCCCGATTTTCTTGCCCCCTCACAGCCACCCCTCCATGTCCATAAAGGAGGTCCTTGGGTGCACACAGAGTGTGAACACTCTGCAGGGGAGCTCCAGGTACTGAGAGCAAACATCAGAGATTCAGCAGCAGCCTTAGCATAAGAACCTCCCCACACCTACCTCATTAACACACTGAAGCTCAATCTGGCCCCACTGAGGAGATGCTTTTCTGTGTTCCCTCTGTGTGCCCCAGGCACTTTGGGCTCTGGGAGATCTCCTGGGCTTTTCCCACATGGATAATGCTCTCCTGGGCTTGTCCCAGCTGGATAATGCTCTCTCTGCACACAGGCCAATTAAAGGCCAGCAGCACAGTTCTCTCCAGAGGCTGCCAGGATGGGTGTTTGCCTCCTGCCTGCAGCTGAGCTGTAGGAACTGGACAGGATCTCAGTGCTCACCTGTACTGCCAGTTGCTGACACCCAGGGGATGTTCTGAAACAGCCAAGGACCAAGGGACTGGGAATGCCAAGCATTTGGATCTGGAGTTTAACATGGTCTTGAAAGCTTCAGGGTGAGAGAGAAGTCGAGGCAGCTATGGACACAGTGACAAAGTGCAGAGTGAGGCAGTGAGTGCACCTACATTGTTTCCAAGCCTGCAACTACAGTTAAGGGCTGAGTCCTCAACCTTCATTTAGGGGAAATCTGAGTGAAGATCTGAGGGCCAAGTCAGAGAAGAGATGAGTTGGGAGAAATTCATCTCCCCTATGTCCAGAGGAATTGTCTCCAGGGGAGCTACTCATCTTTGATCCATTCATCATCAGTGGAGAGAAGCACTGTCAAGCTTCATTAGCCATAACCCATCCTTCTGCTTATACACTTTTGTCAAGACACCTGGGTTTTGTGGCAGGAAGTGGGACGTGAGTCTGTAGCAGCTGCCAAGACACATTTCCTCCTATGCAAAGGAATGAAATTTACATATAAAAGATTTCTCTCCTCACAGCCAGTTCCTGAGCACAAGCTCTCTGGAGCCACAATGAAGCAGTCAAGAGGGCTGAGCCCATCTGCAGCTCACTTGGCAAGAGGACCCAGTTGCCTGGTCCTGCCTGATCTTCAGCTTCTCCTGCATGTTCTAGGTCAGAGCAATCTCATCTCCCTCAGAAATGCAGTTGCACTCTCCCCATCCTGCTGCTGACTGCCCTCAGTTCCCACAGGCTTAACTCCAGGTCCTAACCTTAACACATTTAGCAGCTGCTCCTTGGAACATCTTGTCCCTGCTACTCCTGCCCATGGCTGATGGCCATAGCCCCAGGCTGTGCCCTGGAGGGGACAGGAAGTTGAAGCAGCAGCTATGTGCCATGCTAAGATCTGTTCCTTCCTTTACCCCTCTGTCTATTCTGCAGAGGAGATCACCGTGTGGAGAACAAGAGTCAGTCCTTGCCAGCCCAGCATGGCTACTGCCATAGCAAGAGAAACATCCTTCCTGAAGAGTTCATGGTCCTACTGAGCTCTCAGGGTCTACTTCCCAAGACCTGATGGTACCTGGCACGAAGCAGAGCAGCCAGGGATGCCTTTCTCAGCTCTAAAGCATGGGGCAAAGAAGAGAAATCTGCAGCATGTTCCAACCTCCCACTACTTAGAGAATGAAGAACAATCTCCTTGTGCTCTCACCCCCTTTCACCCCAGTGCAAAACCCTTTTTCTTTGATAGATTGGAGAGTATCCAGAAAGTAAAGCACCACACAGAGGCCAGGCTTCAATGCAGCAGGAATTTAATGAGTCAAAAGGAAAAGACAAAGTTACTGCAAGTGGAGGACGTCAGTGCAGGAATGCCCAAAAGCTCTCAAGATTCTCTATTCCATAGCCATGGAGAGGTTGTTGCATGATGTCTGTCTGCCTGCCTCATAGAGGAGGAGACAGATGGTCCTCAACAGGATGGAGTGACCTTAGCAAGGAGATGCATAACAGAGAAGGAAAGGCAAAGCCATGCAGCTGTGCTGAAAACACATCCAAGGTTTCCATCTTCGAGGTGTCCCCTGAGGCTGTGCCAGCAGCTCTGTCAGCGCAGGTACCTTCTGCCATAGGAGCTGCTGGCAATGCCAGAGAGGTCAAAGCCCCCAGAGTTGATGGGCACTCCAGCACAGCTGAGGATGCTGCCAACAGCAGCAGAGCTGGAGGAGCCCACAAGGGTGTTCTGCGGGAAGGAGCTGAGGATGGGGCCGGGCAGGGTCACCACCACAGCAGGAGGCTCAATGACAACGGTGGAGCAGTGGCACCGCCTGACACAGGGCTCAGTGCAGCTGTTGGCCAGCGGGGTTGGGCCGCAGGGTCGGCAGGGCAGGCACTGGCTGGAGCAGGACATGGCTGGAGAGTGGAGCTGCACCTGGGACAGAGGCAGGGAGGGAGCAGAGAAGGAGTCTGGGTGAGGAGCAGCCTGAGGACACTGTCACAAAGCAGCCAAGGCTGAGACTGAGTGGGGGGTTGGAAGCTGTGCAGGAGCCACAGGCTCTTCATCACCCTGTGAAGAGCAGCCTGGCACAGGGAGGATCTCTGTGACTTCAGGAACCAAAAGCTCCCTCAGCCTCCTGCCAGCCTCCCCCTAAGCAAACCTTCTCCATGCATCCCTCTGTCATCACAAGACCCAAACATCAGGGCAGAAGAGAGGCAACATCAGCTGAGAGCTCCATCGAGGGGAGATGTCTCTCTGTAAGAGGAGTAAAAGAGCTTCAGACTCACCTGGTTCCCAAGGAGAAGGAGGCAGGAGAAGTGGATGAGAGAGTAGGACCTGGGCTGCCTTTTATACCTGCCCTGCATTGCTGCAGGATCAGAGGCACCTTGGCAGAGGTAACAATTTCTGGACAAGCTCATCTTGAATGCAAACCCTCACAGCTAAGGACATGGCTGTGCTTTCATTTCCTGCACTGCTGCCTTTTCATCTCCAGGTCTGTGCCAGGCCCATGACCCACTGAAGGCATCTTCTGAAGAACTGGGTGGAAAAAACTCATGATGTCCAGGTCCGGAATGCAACAATGCAGGCAGAAGACTCAGGTCAGGTGCTGGAGGGGCCCAGATCAGAGCAGTGATGTCAGCCTGGGTCACTCTGTTGGGATTCTCTGAAGTGCTGTTGTCAGAAAGAAGTTCCAGCAATGTTCAGCTGGATACTGTGGCTCCTTTGCATGAAGACCTCTCACGTCCACATCTTTTCCTCCCTCCTTAGCTCACCCCACTGGTCACTTCTTGTGGCCTCTCCAGGTCTGTACTTTGCCCTGCTCTGATTTGACCCCAGCCTCAGGGAACTTCAGCAGAGTCCATGGTTCATGGTGCTCCTATCTGTGTTCTTGTCTTGTGTGCACTTGGGAGCAGCTTTGTGGGTGCAGTTAAGAGCACAAAGTTGTGTAGAATTCCATAGGGATGTCCATGAGCCTGTGTGTGAGTGTCCCTGTGTGTCCCTGAGCACAAGGGCATGAGGTGCTCATGGCAGAGACACTCTCAGTTGGTCACTGCATGAGCACCACAGAGCAACACATTCCCAAGTGTGGAAGGAGCCTGAGTGTAGCTGAATGGTGATGGCCCCAGGCTGCTGGAGATACGTCCAGGGAAAAGGCACCACAATGCAGCTCCTGTCTCCTGAGGCCTCCTTTTCCTGGCCTTTCAAAGCTCATGCTCCACTGCTGCCAAATCAAGCCCCCAAAGGATGATTCTTCTCTGGTTTCGATGCTTAGCTGAATTCAGTTTAACAGCTCTGGGAGTGCCTGATCATGGCTTCCTGTCCCCTCTTGCCTCTGCATTCCACAACACAGCTGCTGGACAGTTCAAAAGGAAGGGGATTGCTTCATGGGCAAGGAGAAGGCTGATGAATCCTGCCCATCATATTCTGGCCATCCTTGAGTGGACAGGCATGGCAGGACACATGCTTTGGCTTGCACAGGAAAGCAAAGGAACTGATGACTCCATTGGATTTGAGCCCACAGGGACCTTCAGGGTGCACACTGGAATCTCAGTCTGAGTGCCCAGCAACTGTCCTGGCAGGGAATCCTCACAGTCTCCATGGGATGTGGGACCACATCCTCCAAAGCCATCTGCTGTCCCACAGTGTCCAGCAGAGACCTTCCTGCCAAGGGCTGTGCACAGAGTCAATTTTCTAAGCCCATCTCCCCTGCTGAATGTCTCTGTGCCATGACACAGGTCCAACTTGGAGGCAGTGCAGTTGCAGACTTTCCCCCCTCCCTGTAGTGACCTTGGTGAGACCAGTGCCAGGGAGCTCTACTGGGAGAGCTCAGCACGCTCTGATTCCTCTCTCCATGAGTCTGCTTCTGACCTGAGGCTCTATTGTGTCTGAGGGACAACCTTGGGGCTTTGCTGTGGCGTTAGAGAAGCTGTGAGAAAAAAGAAGGGCAGGAGAGGTGTGTGCCTGGAGTTCAGCAACACCTTTGAAAGCCTCTCCTGTACTTTACTTCTGACCAAACTGGAGATTAATGGGTTCAGTGAGGAAATGGCAAGGTGGGCAGAGAACAGGCTGGACTGCATGATCAGAGTCTTTACCATGGTGCAAAGCTCAGCTGGCAGGCAAGGATCTCCGTTAGCCATCTCTGTTAGTTTAAGCTAGCCCCCCTGAGCTCAAGAGCTCAATAAATACACTTAACTCAGTTAGGAAGTAAAAAATAAACTTTAACAGTAAATAGGAAGTATTTTGAGTAAGGGGAATTACTGAGGATATGGGGAAGTGAAACAAAATACAAAATATAGGTATACAACTAGCAGATGAGAGTGGATGGAGTTGAATCCAGATGGTCAAGTTAAAATTGGTGGTGGATGAAGATGGATGCAAAATGATAATGATGGATACAGCGAGGAAAAAGAGTTCCAAAGGTGACTGCTCTCCCCACGTGTTTGCTGGGGAGAAGGTGGTGAATGGCAGCAGCAGGAGGAGGAAAACAGAATGCTGACTGATGAGGAGCAGGAGCAAGAGAGAGAAACAGGAAGTTCATCTCCCCTTTATACAGGGTCCCAGTGGGAAGTGGGAGGGGCTAAACACGACACCTGGAGGCAGGTCAGACCACCCCCAGGGCAGAGTCAGGATCCAGTTCAGGTAAGCCCCCCAGGAGGTATTAACCCTTAACACCATCTTGTTCCCACAGGACCAGGGAATGTTCAAGGCACGAAGAGAAGATGGACCAGACCATGGAAGTGCAGTGCTCTGTGAGCGGAGCAGAGGCAATCAGCAGCTGCTGGAACATGCAGAGCGCCTGCTAAGCAGCAGGGTAAAAGCAACAATGAGACCTGGGAGGGAATTTCTGCAACCTCTGCCCTGAAGCAGTCTGATCTAGTGGGAACTGTTCCACGTGGATGATGACTGAGGTGACCGCTGGAGCTCCTTTCTAGCCACCAACCCTGTCCACCCACAACCACATTTGTCCTCACCCCCACCTCTGCCGCAGCACCAGTCCAGCACGGTGATGGGAGTGCAAGGGCGCAGCTGAAGGGAGGCTCTCAGCATCCTCCCCCATCTGCAGGGAGCCAGAGGCTGCTGTTCCCAGCCCCAGCGCTCACAGCCAGCTCAGGGAAGCTGCTTCATGGCCTGGGACAAGGCCACGCTGCTGAGGCAGGCTGCAGCTGGCACTGAGCAGGCTGATCCTTGCTGGGGAGGCTTTGCTGGAGGTCGAGGAGACTCCATCTAGCAGGAGCCACCCCAGCAGCCACTCAAGAGCATCCGACTGCTGCCAGCCCAAGCCAGAATGGGAGTGTTGCCGGCACAGGTCTCAGCCCCAAGGTGGAGCTGGGGGCAGAGAGGAGAGGAAGCAGTGGTGGAGAAGTGGCTCTGGAGGGGCAGAGCAGAGCAGTGACTGCTGTGGTGTGGTCCAGGGATGGTAGGGCATGGCTCTGGCCAGGCTGTGGGCGAGGCTGCTGCGTGTGTGGCTGCGGCCAGGCCAAATCAGGACAGGTCTGGGAGCAGCACTGGACCCATTGGCCCTCCTGCTCCTTCTTCCTTCACTTCTTTTCCCCCTCTTAGTTCCCCTCTGCCCATATCCCCTTCTGCTCTCCATCAGCCCATCCCTGGCTAACTTCTCTCTCTTCCTTGGTTACTTTACCCCTTCTACCCTCCCTCCCAGCCATTCTCTTTCCCTCTTCTCCTCTTTTCACTCTCCTCCCACATAGCCCTGTTCCTTGATAAGACCACATCTGGAGTCTTGTGTCCATTTCTGTGCTTCCTAGTTCAAGAGGGAGTGGAAACTATGGGAGAGAGTCCAAGGAAGGATACGAGAATGATGAAGGGACTGGAACATTTGTCTGATGAGGGAAGGCTGAGAGACCTGGGGCTGCTTGGTTTAGAGAAGAGCAGCCTGAGAGGGGACCTGAGTCATGTTTACAAATATCAGAAGGGTGGGTGTCAGGAAGAAAGGATCAGGCTCTTCAGTGGTGCCCTGTGGTAGGACAAGGGGCAACAGATACAAACAGGAACACAGAAAGTTCCACCTCAACATGAGATAAAACTTCTTTACTGTCAGGTTGATGGAGCTTTGAATCAGGTTCATGGATTGCATTGGGTTGTTAGGGACCCTTAAACTTTCCAACTCCCCTGCAGTGAACAGCAGCACCTCCAACCAGACTACGCTGCCCAGGGCCACATCAAGTCTGGCCTCCAGTGACTGGGCCTTAACCACATCACTGGACAACCTGTTCCATCTAGATGTGTTTCTGTCTGACCCACCCTAGGTGATCCTGATTTTGCAGAGGGGTTGGATTCGATGATCTCCAGAGGTCCCTTCCACCCCCTACTACTCATTTCTACAGATCCTTGTTGCAAATTAATCACTATCTGAGAAATTCTCTCTCCTGACTTTATCTCAGAACCCATCTGTCCTGGTATGGGGTGAAAATACCCCAGAATTGATCCAACCCCCAGGCTCTCTCCTCCCCCTACCGTCCAAGATCCGGTAGGAGTTGAGGGGGCGAGGGCACCCCCGGGCCCCCTGGAGCCAGGGATGCCCTGGGCAGCACGCAGGAGTGGAGCTTTTTAAACCGATTGGCCAGCTGAAGGATGCTGAGTGCCTGTTGGTCAGTCTCACACGCTCCCGAGGGTATTTAAGGGGAGGGACAGTGACCGTTAGTTGCTCTTCTTCCACTCTTCTTCCTCACTCTCCTCCTTCACCGTCGTCTCCCGCCGAGGCTGTGAGGAGCCCAGCCACGTGCGCGGCAACAGGCAGCCGGCAGCAGGCAGCGAAGCACGGCAGCTCTCCCAAAGCGGCAAGGCTAATCCCTCTCTTTATCTCTCTCCCTATTTCCCTATTTCGGGCTAAATCAGTTTTCCCTTCTTCCCCCACTCCTCGGGTTCGGGAAGAAGCGTGTTTCCCCCGCCTCGTGCCTCGCGGGCATTTTGTAGGCACGTTGGGATCTATTTTCGCATGTAACCTCTCTGTTTTCCCCAGTTCTGGTTGTTAAACTGTTGCACCTGGCGTTCGAGCAACATTTGTGTTTGTTTCTGCCGACCGAGACCTAAAAGAACCTCGAGGGGAGCACTAGGACCCCCCTCGTTCCACGGGATACTGCGTTTAATTAGTGCTATCCCGTGACAACATCACATCCCCATCATCCACCAACTGTTGTCTTCTCCCCTCTGCAGCTGCACGTCATTTTGTGCTGAAGTGAAGTGATTCCTCTCAGCTGCAGCTGCAGGCAGAGCCCAGGTGCAGCAGGAGCCATCAGCATACACCACTGAGGGCACCGGCACCACCCCCGGCGGCTCACACCCCAAAGCAAATTTAATCAACGTCACTTGCTGGTACCGGCAGCTCCCAGGCCAAGGTCCCACATTCCTCCTTCAATCTATTTCAGGATCCAAGAAGCCGCAGCCACCAGCGGGTGGACTGTCGGCTGCAGCCTGTGGCTCACCTGCACCAGCTCGGGGACGCAGCAGAGGATTCCTGCGCCCTGGCAGACACTGCAGAGGAGTTGGGCTTGCGGCCGGCCGCAGTCTGTCGCCTCGGGCGAGTCCGCCAGGGGGCGCAGCTGCTCCGCCCAACGGACCCGCCCGGCCCCGAGGGAGTGCTCCTGGCCCCGGCACCGCCCCGGCGGGGAACAGCCAGGAGGAGCTGCAGGGTTTGCTGCCACCATAGTTCAGGCAGCGGCAGGTGGAGGCCTCCGGATGCAGAAGTTCATGGAGTCAGCATGGGTGGAAGAGGTCTCTGAGGTCATCAAGTCCATCCCTCAGCGAACTCTACCAGACTACTGCAGCACCATGCCCTTGAGCACCATGTCCAGACAGCTTTTCAATACGTCCAGGCACGCCAATTCAACAGCCCTGGGCAGCTTGAGCCAGGTTTTGAGAAACCTTCTGGCACAGGAGGCTTTCCTGATGTCCAGCCTAATCCTCTTCTGGTGTAACCTGAGGACAATTCCTCTTTTCCTATTGGTTGTGACTTGTCAGAAGAATCCAAGACCCACCTGGCTCCCATGTCCTACCAGAGTGTTAGGGAGGCACAGGTCTTCCCTCAGCCCCCTTTTCTCCAGACTAAACAACCCTACTATCTTTAGCCACTCATCAGGAGGATTACTCTCCAGACTCTTCACCAATTTCATTTGCCCTACTGAGTATTCTCCAGCACCTTGATGTCTCTGCTGTGGTGCCCCAACTGGACACAGTACTCAAAGTGAAGCCTGGTAAAAAGTTGTGCCATGCAGATTTGCAGTTCCACAGAGGCAGGAGAAGGGGGTGGCAAGAGAGCCCGCAGGGCTGGCAGCCTAATGAGGACTGTGGCTCCACTTCTGCTCTTAGTAGAAATGCAGAAGTCCTCATCTACCTGTAGGTGTTGAGAGAGTCCCCAGGGCCCCTCACTGTGCAGATGTGCAGAATGCCCTTGGCTGAGGGAGCCCCAGGGGCTGCTATTGGAGGAGGGAGAGCCCCAGAAGGAGCTTTTCAGGCCCAGCCAGAAGAGATCATTTCTCTTGCCCTCTTCTTCCCCCAGCAGAGTCATTTCCGGCAGGTGTCTGGCGGCTGGGAGGGGCTTTTCTGACTCTCACTCCACACACAGGCAGCTTGGGCTCGACATGCACCTCGCATACCTCATCCTCACTGCCTTCCTGGGGCAAGGGCTGGGTAAGTCCTGGCTGCTCCTCACTGCCTCTTTCTTCTTCTGCCCAGGAACCTCTGAACAGCCTTAGCAGGTCCCTGTGGGGAAATTCTCTTCAGTTCCAGGAACACTCTGGGAAATGTCAGCTCAGTCTTGTGACTTTGCACTCCCTGGCTCAAGGTGCTCTGATTGTTTGAGAGATACCACAGACTCATTCTCCATCTTTTCTCCCCTTTGATCCTGGTCTCTGTCCATGTCTCTCCTCATCCACCTGCTAGCTCAGATAAGATCTCAGCTGTCTCTGCTGTCCCTCTCTCTTCCCAATGCTCTGGTCCAATATGCCACAGGGAACTTAAATGCTTCTCCTGTCTGGCACATACCTGCCATGGCCTCTGGTTTTGTCCTGGATGACATCACATCAAGAGCTCCCTCTCTTTTCCAGTCAGCTCAGCACTCAATTTACACTTAGTATCCCTGAGAGGTAAAAGGGGTGAGGAAGCAGGGTGAATCTTTCTGAAATAGCTCTATGGGCCCTTGTTAAGAGGTGTTTGTTTCAGCACAAAGAGATCAGGCATGACAGGCTGTTCCCTGATCCTCTGGACAGTCACAGAGCAAGAGCACTGTACCAGTCTCCTCAGGATCAACACTGGGATCAAATCTCTTAGCTCCTGCCAAGAACTACTCTCCATCTGATTGTCCCAAGGCCTCAGGATGCTCTGGCAGCAGAACAGAGCTTTCTCCACAGGGTTTGGCATCCATTCCTGGTTTGCTTCCTAAATCACTTCCTTGCAGAGTTGATGAGCTTTGCTTTCTTCCAGGCACCATGGGGCAGACCAGCATCACCCAACAAGGAGGACAAGTCACAGTCAAGCAGGGAGACACCTTCCACACCAACTGCACATACCAAATCTCTGGCTTTGATGCTTTACTCTGGTACCAGCTGAAGAAAGGCCAAGCTCCCCAGCTGCTGTCCTATCAGGCAGTATCTGGCAGCAAGCCCCAAGGCCGCCTGAGCACTTGGCTGAACACCACGGGGAAATACAGCCTGCTGCAGCTGGAGGGAGCTGAGCTCTCTGACAGTGCCTTGTACCTCTGTGCCGTGAGTGACACCATGGTGCAGGAGCTTGCTTGGCTGTGCAAGAAGCTGAGGAAGGGAGGGGATGTGTCTGGGCAAGGCTGAGTCTGGCAGAAGGGCCCCTCAGCTCTCCCCTGGCAGCACTGCATCCCCTGAGCACTCAGGAATCTGCAGAACAAGATCCTCTTCCAGCAGAGCACAGTGTCTGTGGCTGGAAAGGTAGGAGAAGATGTTGAGAACATCTCAGGTCCCCTCCCCTTGTTTTTACCATGGATGCTGTGTGAAGTGAGGGATACACTTACCCTGCATTCTAGCCGAGTCCTCAGAGATCAAAGTGACTCCATCTGGCTGGTTTTATCTTTTCATGGGATGCTAATGAGGGTGACTTACTACAGACCTGACACCAGACACAGTAACAGCCCAGACTTGCTGTAGGTCAGTTGCAGTTCAGCATCCATCACAGATCCTTTATGAGTGCCAGTGGTTAAGAACTGAGCTGCAGCAATGGCTCTGCAGCTCTAAGAAAATCCAATGGGAATTGCTCTTGCAATCACCTGGGCAAAATATACCTGTGTATTGATTGGGGGCGATTGAGAAGGCTGAAATTATAAGTTATGTAGCTTTTATAATTTCCAAAAGCCCCACCCACAATCTGTGTGTAGATTAGTTTAAGTTTGGGCTCTAATTCGGTCGGGAAAAGTCTTCACCAGGATGCCTTTTCTTGTAATTCAGGAAAAATCAGAAAAAAATTAAAGGTTTGGGCATGAAACAACTTTGCCCTACTTACAAATGGGAGGCTGTCTCAAAGTCTGTGCGAGGTTCTTGTCTCCAGGTCCGTGTTCAGGTCCATGAAGGTCCCGGTGCAGGTCCCAGTGCAGGTCCTGGTACAGGTCTGAGTGAAGGTCTCAGTGAAGTCCCAGTAAAGGTCTGAGCAAGTCCCAGTGAAGGTCCAAGAAAGTCCTGCTCCAATCTGTCCAGCTGCCATATATATACTGAGGTGATTTGTTGCCTTCCTGTTCAAGCCCATGGAGGGTGGGAGAAGGCACTTCACACCTATTGTGTGACAGAGGTGGGGAAGGAGGAAGACCATTTCCTGCCCCATTCACACCTCTGGTGTGCCCTGCCAAAGTTCACACCTCATCCAAACCTCCGGTGGGGCATTGCCCTGCCCCACCACAACCTGGCAGGGACCAAGGCCACAGCTTACCCAAAGGACATCCCTTCTGGGGAGGGTGAGGAGGACAAAGCCCATCAATGTGGCCCTAGGGACTTGTTGAATTCTCTTCCCCACCTTGGGCTCCAAAAGGGCCAATATTGGTAACTTGGTTTTCTGTTGTGCCAAGTGTGGGGGTGGGACTGCAGCCACATCACTAAGAGGGTTTTTTTGTTGCACAAACTTTTTCTTGATAGGCCTTTCAGATTTGCTGTTTCCATCAGGAAAAATAATTTTCTCCTGGGAAAAGTCAACCTCTGCAAGGAAAAGTTTGTCGCTGTTGGAAATAATAACTTCAGGGTGAGTGATTTGTAATTGTGTGGAAGAGCAAAGTAGAGAGCCTGAGGTGTGGTGTCCAAAAGAAGGAAAAAATACTGTGAAGAGGAAGGAGAAGCAGCATTGAGTCCTTTGATAAAAACAGGTGCTAGATGGCAGAGATGGTGTAGAACCAGAAATTATGACTCATACTCTCCTCTGCTCCCTTCCAGAATTGCCTAAAATTCAGGGGAAATATTCCAGGGAACTGGGAGAGATGGATTCTGAGTACATCTGGAGAGTCTCACTTACTGCTGGGGATTCTATGATGTTGTTGGAAGATGAAGCTCAGGGCTATTGGGGAAATGGAGTTTCTTACTGTGGATGACCCTCAGAAGCCCATGTCTATAACCTAGAGGACATCATACCGGGCTGTAGGTCTAGACCCATTGGACAGGGGAGACCTGGTCAGTATTAATATACCTAATATTGACTGGATGACTGAAAGCATTCGGAAAGCTTCTTGCTTCCAGCTGATGTATCACAGGCATCTGGTCCCAAGGAGACCTCTGCCGTGTTGATGTCCCTAGACAAGGTATCCTGGCCAACTGAAAGGCTTTATGTGGTCCAATTTCAAGGTCAATTGAGAACTGTACATTATGGGCCATGGGAAAGAGGTGAAGGCCTGCACGAGGTGGAGTCAATAGCAATGACCTGAGTGGAAACTGATCCTAATCTTTAGGCACTGAATAGAGTCTGGAAAAAAGGTGGGGGAAGCATATACCAAACCTCCAAGAATCTCCTCTGCTGAGGTGACATAGGAATGAAATGCTCCCTCAGCTCCCCCAGAAAAGGACTGAATTGATTTAGGAACTCCCAGATTGGGAAGCTGCCAGTGCCATTCTCTGTAAGTGAGCCTGGGGACAGCACATGGTGTTTATTGAAGGAGACTCTCAGAAAATACTGAAGGAGATCTGTGACTGAACTATTATAAAGGGTCAAGCACCTTTCTGGTAGATCTGGGGCCACCTTAGACAAAAAGTGGATTTTTATGACTGATGCTGAAAGGAGCTGACCTCAAAGGACCATGCATGTGGTGTGTTGGCTTACAGGTGAAGACACTTCGATAGTAGCACTGAGGGTAGTTGGAGACATACCAACACATCTTTAGGGATTTGACCTGTTAAGAGGCTGAGAATGCAAAGAAGTCAAAAAGGAAGCAGTGGAAATGTGGATCTCCTGCCTGAGGTAGCCCTTCCTCTACCCACCTCTAAAATAGTAGATGTAAAACCCTATCCATTGCCTGTGGGTGCCCTGAGGGTGCAGTCAGTAACTGCAGAGCTAGGGCATCAGGGAAGGGTTATTCCAATGCCTTCTTCTAGAACTCTCCCATGTGTCAGGTCTGCACTGGAAGTGGAAATGGTGGGAACCATGGTTACTGGCTCCTAAATGCCAGCAGCAATCCTCTGACAGCAGAGGTACCTGGCATGGCTGAGGTAGTAGCCCCTCCTCTACCCACCTCTAAAATAGTAGATGTAAAACCCTATCCATTGCCTGTGGGTGCCCTGAGGGTGCAGTCAGTAACTGCAGATCTAGGGGCACAGGGAAGAATTGTTCCAACACCCTGTCCTAGAACTCTCCTGTATGTCCAATCCACAACCAAACTAGAAATGGCAGGAACCATTGTTTACAGCCTCCTAAATGCCAGCACCAACCCCCTGACAGCAGCAGTACCTGACATGACCGAGCTGGTTACAGCTGCCCGAGAACATTCTCAGATGACCTTAGCCACAGGTGGTCTGGTGTTTATAGTCCCCTTCACAGGGACCATTTGGCTCTGGCATGGCAGGGGGTGCAGTTCCCTTCACTTGCCTACCCCATGGCTCTCAGGATCCCCACACTTGTTCACTCTGCCTTGGCCCAGGAGCTTGCCAAAGTGATCCCAAGTGAAGGGGTCCAAAGTTATCAATATGTAGAGAAGGTGATAATTAGTACCTTTGACACCTCCCTAGTGGAATAGACCAAGAAAGAGTTAATCGCCAGCTTAGAAGCAGGACTAACCCAAGCTGAAGCTGTAAGGTGAGCCACAGGAGACAATACAGTTAGTCACCTACCCAGACCCAAGTCCGTTCAGTCAGGTAATGGGAGCCCCTTCAGCTGTGGAGCAGTGCAAGAATGGGACCTGCTGAGAGGATTCCATGGGTTTCCCCACAGCTCCCAGCACCCTTAGGCAAAGGCATTGTAGAACATCCTGATGGGCTAGTAGAGTGACTCTGACAGCCCCAGGACCCAGGATGGGCCCAGGGCTTACCCAGTGGGATGATTATAGTAAGTGGCTGCTGGGCAGGAGATGGCTGTCCCCAGCCTTTTCTCACAAACCACCTACCATTGTGCCCAGAGACAGAGAAAACAAAGACTCACTGTGCTGGTTTGAACTAATTGGAGGATCTGAATGAGAAATTAGACTATAGGCTGAGAAAGGAAAACGCTGATGGTGCTACTTCACTCACAGGTGTATTGAAAAAGTTAATAGTTGTAGACCAAACATAGACAAGACAGAGCTGCTTGAGCTGTTAGAGCTGCTTGAGCTACTCTGGCTGCCACATCTCTCTCCCTTTCTAGCTGGATCTGAGTAATTTCACTAACTCCTTTCCTGCTGCTAACCCCCCTGGCCGATCTACCTTCACTTATCTGCTGCATAAGACAGGTGGTGAGATAAGATTGGGAAGGACTAAAGTTGGCAGGGAGGTTAGAAACCCCTCTTGGGGATTCTGATCTCCGGGAGGGCTGTGGTGTTTCTGTATTACCTTTTTACTGTATGTATCTGTAAATATCTGTTATACATTGTAAATATCTGCTTGGACATTGTGCAAAGCTGCAAATATAAAACTTCATTTATTAACTTCCAGCTAACTGAGTCCTAGCCTGGGTTATTTCAAAGTGAGGGGCAGGGCCGGGGGGGGGGCAGGCAGAGAACAGCTGAACCACCACACCCACCCAAGCCTTGCCACTATGCAGGAGAACTGCTCCTGGTGAAGTTCCACACTGTGTGACAAGTGCCTTTAAACTTAGAACCCCCCTCTGTCTCTGTGCCTGGGTGGCCAACGATGCCCATGGAAAGGAGCTGCTGAATTACCCTCTCTGTCTTGAACTGTTTCTCACAGGACTGAGTCCTCTTTTTTTCTTGTAGGCAGAGCTCACCACTGAGGCCCCAAGGACCTGCAATCGAGCTGGAAGCAGATGCTACTTTCAGGCATTTTCGTAACCATTGTAGTATTCAGTTTTTCTTCTATAACCAATCCTCTATTTTATTTACTTTCTAATTAAAAATATGTCTACAAAGTTCCTCTTTCTTCTTTATAATTAGAGTGATAATTCTAATCTACCACAAATTCTCAGGTTGTTCATCTTTATAGGATGTGTGCTAGCAGCACAGGTGATGCTTTGGGTGACCATTCTGGTCTCCTTATGGTCACCCAGGCTCAAGGAGATGAGACCCCAGGTGCCACCTGGCAAATGACACAGGTTTCATGAGACGTTAGGGGCTCCAAGATCAAGGGTATTGCATTGCCTGGGGCTGCCAGAGTGTGCTGGTTTGAACTAATTGGAGAATTTGAGTGAGAAATTAGACTATTGGCTGAGAGAGGAAAACACAGGATGTCACTGCACCCAGAGCTGTACTGAGAAAGAAAAAAAAAATTGTTTTAAAAGTGTAACCCAAACATAGATAGGTCAGATGGTTTCAGACCACGCTGGGCTGCAGCTGCTCCTTGCATGTTTCCTTTGTCTCTCTGCCTCGGTAGCTAATTCTCAGTAATTCTACTAACTTCTTTCTACTACTAACCCCCCTGGCCGATCTACCGCCGCTTATCTGCAGCATCAACTGGTGGTGAGATAAGAGTAGGGAAGAGGGGAAAGGTGGTAGGGGTGGTTGGTTACCCCTCTTGGGGATTTTGGTCTCTGGGAGGGCTGTGGTGTTTCTGTATTACCTTTTCACTGTATATATCTGTAAATATCTGTTATACCTTGTAAATATTTGCTGGTATATTGCGCAAAGCTGTAAATATAAAGCTTCATTTATCAACTTCCAGTGTTCTGAATTCTAGCTGGGGTTATTTCAAAAGGGGGGGCGGGTACAGGTAACTGCCAAACCGCTACACAGAGACAGTCTGAGATTCTTTCTGTCTCCTGTGAACTTGTGATTAATGATAATTTTTAGTAGGACTAATGTCACCACTTGACCGTTTCTGCCAAGGACAGGGACTATTTCTCAAAGTAAAGAGATCCTCCTTTGTAGGGAGAACATGACAATCTGGGGATCAAGTTACACAGCCAGGGAAAAGCCTCCCAATCGTCCACAAAGTACAAAGCTACTCAACCAAATACTCCTACACCAATGCAGACTCCAAACCTCTGGTTAATTAACAGGCCTTGGCCTGAAGGCAATAACACAGTAAGGGGTGAGAGATACAATAAAATCTTGAGATCCTGCCTTTGATCTCTTGACAACATCAAAGCTCTATGAGACATTTTTTTCCATCCCAAGGAAGCCAGTATGGTGCACACAACTCTCCAGTGAGACACAAATATCTCCAAGCAATGGGAATGCTCTAGTGTGGTCCATTCTGTCACTGGCGTGGCCTTGAACTGACCCTGGCCCACCAGTCAGAGGGTGTAGAGTCCTCTTTGCAGTTGTGCCAGAGTGATGACTTATGTTAAGGGTTAAGCCCTCCTGGGGGTCTTCCCTGAACTGGATCCTGACTCCTCCCTGGGGGTGGTCTGACCTGCCCCCAGGTGTCATGTTTAGCCCCTTTCACTTCCTCCTGAGACCCTTTATAAAGGGGAGATGAACTTCCTGTTTCTCTCTCTTATTTTCTCCTCCCTCATCAGCCAGTGTCCTTCTTTCCTGCTGCTGCCATTTACCCCCCGCTCTCCAGCAAACACACAGGGAGAGCAACCATATTTGGAATTATTTTTCTCATTGCATTCACCATCAACTTCACCACTTGGATTCAGCTCCATCCACTCTCATCTACCGGTTGAGTACTTGTTTTTTTGGATTTTGTTTCCCTCCCCCATATCCTCTGTAATTCCCCTTATCTAAAATACCTTCTATTTATCATTAAAGTTTATTTTTTACTTCCAAACAAAATTCAGTCTATTATTGAGCTTAAACTAATATAACTTGTGATACTGCACCTGGCAATCCCCCTGAAACATGGTTTATAGGAAGCCTTAGAACTCTCATGAGAGCTGTGTGCTGTGTTGGGGTTACCCATCAAAAAGATGGCAGAGTTTTTATCCCATAAACACTTCAATGGGAGCAACAGCCAACGTAACACTACTGAAAGGTGTGGCCTTCCCTGTCCCCATTGTCCCATAGCTGGAACAACTGCAGTCACTCATCCCATCAGAATTACACTGACAATTGCATTTGTAAGCAGCAGTAACACAGCTCCTGTGGAATCAGCCTGGGGGTGCTCAAATGGGAAACTTTATCCTTACCTAACACATATGACACAAGTTTAAAATGTGGTGACAGAATTCCTTCTTCATGTCCCTCCATTTCAGTGTCCCTCCGGGATGAATGAGTCAACAAGAAACACCACAAACTGAGCAACCCACAGGTGGACAGTAGCAAAATCCAGGTACCCAATTATTACACCCTTGTGTAATTCATCTCTTTGATGTTTGAACTGTATTTGCCCCACATGTTAACCTGAAAAGGCACCAAATTGTTCTGGAAAACATTACTTGGGAACTGCATTTGTGAAGCAATTGGACTGGATACGCCTTTAGGGAACTGAATTTACAATTCCAACAAGCACCAAGGATGACTCTGCAGAACAGGCTGGCATTAGGCATGCTGCTGTTAAAGGAACAGGGAGGGTGTGGGATGTCAGACCTGTATTACCATCCACAGCACTTCTACCCCCACGGAAGAAGCCCCTGCCAAAGGGAAGGCATTGCCAACCAGAGAGCTGAACTGTTCCACCCCTCACACACAACAGACTGGTTTGACAGACTGTCCCTGGATTTGTGGGTTGCTTTGGGAGCCATGGGGTGGGTAAATTGGTTACTGAGCATTGGGTTAACATTGTTGCTTGGCTTTCTGGTTTTGATGACAGGAACAGCTACAGTTCAATGCATCATTTACTATCTACTGCTGCTTCTCTCCTTTCTCCACCTGCTGAGAAGAACTTGAGATCCAAAATGTAGCACAAACATCTGTTTGAGTTTCTGAGTAATATCCTGTCTGTGACCTAAAGGCTCTGCCTGAACCATGATGTTGGTGCCAGACCAGTGAGCAGTGAGAGGGCTGTAGAGCAGTACAAGGGCTGTAGAAGCGGGGCCCTTCCTGCAGCCCTATGCTGTTCTGGCTGAGGACATAGCGGCCATAGCAGCAAGAGCAGACAGCTGACCCCTGACACCCTCTAGACCATCAGACCCATTCTAGGAAACTTCCAAAACGGCCAGCAAAATCTTTCCAAGGTGAGGTGTGCTGGTTTGAACTAATTGGAGAATATGAGTGAGAAATTAGACTATTGGCTGAGAGAGGAAAACACAGGATGGCACTTCACCCAGAGCTTTATTGAGAAAGAAAAAAAAATTGTTTTAAAAGTTATAACCAAAATATAGATAGAGGAGACAGTTTCAGACCTCGCTGGGCTGTGGCTGCTTCTCTTGCAAGGTTCTTTGTCTC
>VWZI01016952.1:0-16242 GCA_013396835.1 Psilopogon haemacephalus | reverse complement strand
AGCAGGAAGAGCTTTGAGAACATGATTCATCTCTTCTGCAATGAATATCTAAGGAAGGGGCAATCAAGGGCCCTTTGGCAGTGCTGATGTCCTCCAGTGATTGTCACCAGAGACTCCTGCTCAGCCCTTTCCAGCTCTGCACTTTGGGGACTTGGCTAACCACACTCAGGTGTTTCCACAACACAGCCCCAGAGGGGTGGAGCCATGGACAGCTAAATCATGATGTGGTGTTTAGGTGTGGAAATGCCCTGACACAGGGAGCAGGAAGCAGAGCAATTTGCATCGTTTGAATTAGAAATTCAAAGTACATTCAGTTGCTGGAGAGAGGGAAGGAAGGGAGGGGAAGTGTCATTGGCAGCCTTACTCCAGGAACAGTGGCTGCAGGTAGAGCTCCCAGACACTGTGAGGCTTTGCCTTGAAGCACCCAAGACAGCTTGGTTCAGTGGAACAGCCACGAGAATGGCACAGCCAGAAAACATCAGAGTGAGTGCAGCAACACAGATCTATCTGCTAAAGCAATGAGCCAGCTGCTGGGACCTCTTACAGGGATTTGGACAAACCCTGAGCAGGAAGGGTCCAGCTCTGTCAGAGATCTGTTTCTGGCTGGAGTCTGTGACCCTTTCCAAGTGCTGGTCCCAACTGCACTGGGAGACATTGTGAGTTCACCCAGGAGTGCTCAGAGGGTTGTGAGAGCATTAGACTCAAGGCTGAACTCAGCCTCAGATGAGCTGACTGGGAACTGCACTCCCTGTGATGCTAAGGAGCACTTTGGTCTCTGGGGCATCTCCTGGGCTTGTCTCAGCTGGACAATGTTATCTCTTCACAGAGGCTAATTAAAGACCAGGAGCACAATTCCCTGTAGAGGCTGCTGGGCTGCGTATTTGCCAGAGCATCTCAGCCTCTCCTTCCTCTGAAAATGGAGAAGGGTCTCCTTGTATCCTCACTCCCTTTTACCCAGAATAAAAACTTAGTACTTTGACAGCCTGGGGACTGTCCAGAAATTAAATGACCACACAGAGACAAGGCTTGAATGCAGCAGAACTTTAATGAGTCAAAAGGAAAAGACAAAGTTACTGCAAGTGGAGGACGTCAGTGCAGGAATGCCCAAAGTCCTCAAGAGTCTGTGGTTGATAGCCATGGAGAAATTCCTGCATGATATCCATCTGCCTGCCTCATAGAGGAAAAGGAGATGTGGGTGGGGACTTTTTCCAAGGGAAAGCAAAACAAACCAGGAAAGGGAAAGAAAGGCAAAGCCATGCAACTGTGCTGAAAACACATCCAAGGTTTCCATCTTCGAGGTGTCCCCTGGGGCTGTGCCAGCAGCTCTGTCAGCGCAGGTACCTTCTGCCATAGGAGCTGCTGGCAATGCCAGAGAGGTCAAAGCCCCCAGAGTTGATGGGCACTCCAGCACAGCTGAGGATGCTGCCAACAGCAGCAGAGCTGGAGGAGCCCACAAGGGTGTTCTGCGGGAAGGAGCTGAGGATGGGGCCGGGCAGGGTCACCACCACAGCAGGAGGCTCAATGACAACGGTGGAGCAGTGGCACCGCCTGACACAGGGCTCAGTGCAGCTGTTGGCCAGCGGGGTTGGGCCGCAGGGTCGGCAGGGCAGGCACTGGCTGGAGCAGGACATGGCTGGAGAGTGGAGCTGCACCTGGGACAGAGGCAGGGAGGGAGCAGAGAAGGAGTCTGGGTGAGGAGCAGCCTGAGGACACTGTCACAAAGCAGCCAAGGCTGAGACTGAGTGGGGGGTTGGAAGCTGTGCAGGAGCCACAGGCTCTTCATCACCCTGTGAAGAGCAGCCTGGCACAGGGAGGATCTCTGTGACTTCAGGAACCAAAAGCTCCCTCAGCCTCCTGCCAGCCTCCCCCTAAGCAAACCTTCTCCGTGCATCCCTCTGTCATCACAAGACCCAAACATCAGGGCAGAAGAGAGGCAACATCATCTGAGAGCTCCATCGAGGGGAGATGTCTCTCTGTAAGAGGAGTAAAAGAGCTTCAGACTCACCTGGTTCCCAAGGAGAAGGAGGCAGGAGAAGTGGATGAGAGAGTAGGACCTGGGCTGCCTTTTATACCTGCCCTGCATTGCTGCAGGATCAGAGGCACCTTGGCAGAGGTAACAATTTCTGGACAAGCTCATCTTGAATGCAAACCCTCACAGCTAAGGACATGGCTGTGCTTTCATTTCCTGCACTGCTGCCTTTTCATCTCCAGGTCTGTGCCAGGCCCATGACCCACTGAAGTCTTCTATTGAGCAGTGGGAGGAAAAGCCTCAGGATTTCCAGGGCAGGACTGCAGCAGTGCAGGCAGAAGACTCAGCGCAGATGCTGGTGGGGCCCAGATCAGAGCAGTGATGTCAGCCTGGGTCACTGTGTCAGGACTCTTTGAAATGCTGTTGTCAGAAAGAAGTTCCAGCAATGTTCAGCTGAACACTATTGGCTCTGGTGCAGAGAGATCTGTTTTGTCCTTGTCCTTTCCTCTCTCCTCAGTTCACCCCAATAGTTGTGGCTTCCCTAGGTCTGTGCCTTGTTCTTCTTAGATTTGACCCTATCCTGCCTAACACTGCCCACTCTCATGGGTCTTCAGCAGAGTCCATGGTTCATACTGCTCCTAGGTGTACTCTTGTCTTGTGTGCACTTGGGAACAGCTTAGTGTGGGTGCAGGTGGGAGCATAATGTTGTGTAGAATTCTACAGGGTCATGTGTGGTGGTAGGGCCAAGCTGGCGCATAATAACCCCAAAACACATCCTGGCATGTGCAGGCACAAACCCTCTCTCCCCTTCCCTTTATTGGGCTCTGGGGGGATGTGGGAATTATCAGCTCTTAGCTGAGCAAAGAGCCAGACGTCTGCCAGTCTGATGAGGAGCTTGCACTTACATGTTCTACCATGTGGTAAACAAGGTGCACGCACCTGGCATAGGCTCACCTTTTGGAAGGCTCATGCCTTCACCAAATTTGGGTAAATGTCAAGCTGTTTGTTGACTATTCTGTTTACCTTTGGTGCCAGTGGCCAAACTGTTTCTTGGTCATTGTTAAATACAAGCCAAGGTTGTAAACATGGTGCCTTGTGCCTTGTTGCCTTGTCTACCTGGAGGCATTGTTGCCTGGAGGCCTCACAGTGCCTCTACTTACCCAGGAAAGCACAAGCACCTGGTACATCGCCTGTAGGCAAGAAATCTTTGCCAAAAGCTCTCCAGAACCATGGCCAGCCTTGGCATGTTGTAAAGAAACCACTCGCCGAGTTCAAGACCTTGGTTTTACCAAGAAGGCTCTCCAGTAGGCGACTATGCAGAAAGGCATAAGCACTGGCAAAGACTCGTGCTGCGTGGTGTGATTATTAATAAGCAGTTATGAATATTATTTTTTGTTATTAATAATTGAGATTTCGGGGGAAATTCCCTGAGATTCTTTGGATGTTTGGTCGATAGGAGGTTGTTGCACAAAGGTTGTTTATAAACACTGAATCAAACAGTTTAAACAGCTTAAACAGTCAGAACTTGGAAAACAGGCAACCTAACACCACCTATACTCACAGATGAAATAGGTACAGTGTTCCCGAGGAGAGGAGGAGAAACAGTTCGCCTTGCTGCTGCTGTAGGCTGCAATGCAGGCTGCTAACATGTGGCCACTGTGAAAGAGGTGCAAATAGACGTCCGGTCCCAACGAAAGCAGCAAGAAATGGGAGCAACAGTCCCAAATCACCCTTCCTTAAATACCCTATTTTGAAGGGTGAAACTGGCCAATAGGCACTAGTGTCCATTGTTTTGGCCAATGAATTCGAAGTCTTGTGCCCAGGGGTCCACCCTAACGCTTTGAGGGACAGCACAAAACACCTGACTTGTTCATGTGCCATGAGACTTTCTTCATTCAAACACCCCATTGTCTGTTCACCTGCCACTCCCGGACCTTGCAACAGGAGGAGGGGAAAAGAGCAGGACTTCGAACTAATTTGGGCAGGATTTATGCTCTACCAGGACACCGCAGAAGAGCTCAATTGCTGCAGCTCATAGCGACAACCGATGAGCAAAGCAAGCTGCAGATCAGACCTCACCACAGCTCCCTACATTGAGAGAGCAGGGTACTGCCAAGCAGCAAGGCACTGTGCTGCCTGCGGAGCTGGGAACCTCTGTGCTGGGTCACCGAACACTGAAGGGAACTGTGTCCAAGAGTGGAAAAGCTGCCACCATGTGCCACAGCCAGACCAGTCTGAGGACTGTGAAAAAAACACAATGGGCAACCAGCATTGGTCATCTGCCGAGCAGTGAACGCTTGTGAGTGCCCCAACAGGCATCACCATATACTGTGCTGCGGAAGGAGCTGCTGCACCCCACAGACTATGCCAGCCGCAGCAGCTCTGTGCCCAAGAACCAGCTACTGCTGGGCGAGCCCCAAAGCTGCTCAGCCACAGACCCTGTCCCGTGAGCTTAGAGCCGAGTGTGCAAGAAAAGACAGCCATGGGGAAACTGCTTCACTCCCAAAGCCACTCTAAAGCCGTGGCAGGACTGCCAGAAAGTAAAGGTGCCAAGCACTGGCAAGCTTTACTCTGTCAGCTACCACGTGGCTCGGCGCCACCTTGTACAGCACATACCATAATATCTTGACTATAATTGCAGCCCCAGAAAGATTACAGAAATGCTAATCTGTGAGAACATTGAATTTTCTACAAAGCCTCTTTGCAAGGGTAGTTTTTACCCACCTGCCTCTGAGCACAACAGCTATAGAGTCTCCTACAACGGCTATAGGCTCCCTCTAGTGGGCAAGCTCCCTCTAGTGTACCAAGAATCATAGAACGTCAGGGGCTGGAAGGGACCTCGAAAGATTTACTAGTCCAACCCCTCTGCCAGAGCAGGATCATCTACACCAGATGACATAGGAACGTGTCCAGGCAGGCCTTGAATGTATCCAGAGAGGGAGACTCCACAACTGCCCTGGGCAGCCTGTTCCACGGTTCTGTCACCCTCACGGGGAAAAAATTCCTCCTCATGTTTAAATGAAACTTCCTATGCCTCAGCTTCCACCCAGTGCCCCTTGTCCTGTCATTGGGCAGCACCGAGCAGAGCCTGGCTCCAGCCTCCTGGCACTCACCCTTTACATATTTATAAACATTGATGAGGTCACCTCTCAGTCTCCTCCAAGCAGCAGAGTCCCAGCTCCCTCGGTCTCTCCTTGTAAGAGAGATGTTCCATTCTCTTAATCGCCTTTGTGTCTCTGCATTGGACACTCTCAAGCAGCTCCATGCTGAACTGGGAGGCCCAGAGCTGAGCACAGTACTCCTTCCCAGTTTGAAATACTGTTTGCATTTTCCGTTTTCCTTAAAGTGTCTTAAACTGCTAAGTACTCACTGTGTACTATACAATATCCATGAAAACATCTTTCACAGCTGAACAACAACCCTGTAAATGCTTAAGGAAAGTTTTCATTTGAATAAATAATAATTTATAATAATAATTAATGTATCTGCTGCTTATTAAAATCCATATTTTCATAACTGTGTGAGTGAGCCTCTCTGTGAGTGTCCTTGTGTGCCCCTCAGCATGAGGACATGTGCTGCTCCTGGTTTTTGATGGTTTTTGATGGTTTAAATCAAAACAAAGTGGGTCAAACTGAACTGAACACGAGCCAGCAGCCCAGATCCTAGGCTGCATCAGGAGAAATGTAGCCAGCAGGTTGAGGGAGGTGATTCTCCCCCTCTACTCTGCTCCGCTGAGACCCCACCTGAAGCACTGCATCCAGTTCTGGAACCCCCATTACAAGAGGGATGTGGACATGCTGAAGCATGTCCACAGAAGGGCCACAAGGATGCTCAGAGGGCTGCAGCACCTCTGCTGTGAGCACAGACTGAAAGAGTTGGAGCTGTTCAGTCTGGAGAGGAGAAGACTCCGAGGTGACCTTATTGTGGCCCTCCAGTATCTGAAGGGGCCTACAAAAAAGCTGAGGAGGGACTTTTCAGGCTATCAGGTAGTGACAGGAATAGGGGGAATGGAGCAAAGCTGGAGGTGGGAAGATTCAGACTGGATGTGAGGAGGAAGTTCTTTACCATGAGAGTGGTGAGGCCCTGAACAGGTTGCCTGGGGGGGTGGTTGGGGCCAGATCCCTGGAGGTGTTTTTGGCCAGGCTGGCAGAGGCTGTGGGCAGCCTGCTCTAGGGTAGGGTGTCCCTGGGCATGGCAGGGGGGTTGGAACTGGCTGATCCTTGTGGTCCCTTCCAACCCTGACTGATTCCATGATTCTATGAACCAGGGGGTTAACCTGGCTATTTCTATTCTCCCAACACAGAACTGAGGGGGAAAGTAACAGACACAAACTCGGTATTGAGAGACAAACAAAAGGTCAGGTAACAATAGAGTTTACTGAGCAAAATCAGATAAATGTAGTACAAAATGAAAAATTACCTCAGTCTACTTGCAGAAAAAGCATGGCACAAAACAGCAGCAAGCAGAAGCAAGTGAGCCAAAAGCCCAAGACAGAAAATTACTCCTTGTGTCGCTGCTGTCCCAGCAGAAAGGAACAGCACCCACGAACCTGGAACCCCGAAGCAGCATCCAGATCAGGAAGCCTCCCATGTTAAAATCTGAACATCAAGCCCCATAACACTTTGCTCCATTTCACACCTTCATTTTTGATGCTGGCATGACTGCAGCATGGCAGGAATAACAGCAGCAGAATCATCTCAATCCATGACATGGGAACAGACTCCATTGGTCACTGCATGAGCACCACAGAGCAACAGATTCCCAAGTGTGGAAGGAGCCTGAGTGCAGATGAATGGTGATGGCCCCAGGCTGCTGGAGAGGTGTCCAGGGAAGAGGCACCACAGTGCAGCTCCTGTCTCCTGAAGCCTCCTTTTCTTGGCCTTTCAAAGCTCATGCTCCACTGCTGCCAAATCAAGCCCTCAAAGGATGATTATAGTCCAGTTTGGATGTTTAGCTTAATTCAGTTTAACAATGCTGGGAGTGCCTGATCGTGGATGCCTGTCCCCTAGCTGTCTGTGCAGGCCAGCACAAGGCTGCTGGAGAGCTCAAAAGGATAGGGATTGCTTCATGATCTCAGTCAGACCAATGCTAGGGAGCTCAGACAGGTCGGATTCCCTTATCCATGAGTGTGCTTCTGAGCTGAGGCTGTAATGTGTCTGAGGGCCAGCCTGGTGGTTTCTCACAAGACGAGAGCAGGAAGCAGCCCATGCAGTCCTGCAGGCTGGGGCTGGCTGCCTAGGAAGCAGATGTGGGGTTCTGGAAGACTCCCAGCTGAGCAGGAGACAGCTTTGTGCCTTTGCAGCAAACAGCACCAATGGCATCCTGAGCTGTGTTAGTCAAGGTGCTGCTGGCAGGTCCTGGAAGGTGACCCTGCCCCTCTGTCCCTTTTGGGACCACATCTGGAGGACTGCATCCAGCCTGGAGCAACCTGGTCTAAGAAGGCTTTTGACATACTGAAGTGACCAGGTCAATTAGGGCTCTGACAAATGTGCCTCGTGAGGAGAGGCTGAGAGCAGTGGGGCTGCTCATCGTGGAGGAGACATGGCTCAAGGGAAATGTTCTTCCTGTTATCCTTCCTTGGCAGGAGGGTTTGTTGGCAGGACAGATTAAGAAATGCCTCTGAGCTTCTGAAATGGGCAGGACATAGCAGTGAGTGCTGAGAAGTATCCCAGGTGCTTGTGCAGCTCTGTCTTCAGCCTCTGCCAAAGACCACTGATGGAGAAGGGAACTCTGGGCTGAGGGAGCCCCAGGGGCTGCTACTGGAGGAGGGAGAGCCCCAGAAGGAGCTTTTCAGGCCCAGCCAGAAGAGATCATTTCTCTTGCCCTCTCCTTCCCCCAGCAGAGTCATTTCCGGCAGGTGTCTGGCGGCTGGGAGGTGCTTTTCTGACTCTCACTCCACACACAGGCAGCTTGGGCTCGACATGCACCTCGCATACCTCATCCTCACTGCCTTCCTGGGGCAAGGGCTGGGTAAGTCCTGGCTGCTCCTCACTGCCTCTTGCTTCTTCTGCCCAGGAACCTCTGAACAGCCTTAGCAGGTCCCTCTGGGGAAATTCTCTTCAGTTCCAGGAACACTCTGGGAAATGTCAGCTCAGTCTTGTGGCTTTGCACTCCTTGGCTCAAGATTCTGCTGTTAGAGATAGGAGAGGAGAGAGACTTCAGACACCTCCTTTTCTCTCCTCTTCCATCCACCTCCCTCTGTATCTCTCTTCTCTTCACCCTTGTGTCACTAGAGGAGATCTCAGCTGTCTCTGGACTCCCATTTCCAACATAGCTTAGAAGGTCCTGTCAAAGCTGCTAGAGGGAATTTAAAGCTCTCATCCCACTGATATGCAGAGGGTGCCCATTCTGCCTCCTGCCTGGCACCTCCCTGACATGGCCTTCAAGTTTTTCCTGTGTGGTTTTTACCTTTCGGATCAGCATTGCATATAGATATGGAGGTCATACCTCTTAGAGATGACAGGGATGGGGAAGCAGGATGAATATTTGGCAGTAGCTCCAAGCTGCTGGAGGTCCAGCACACAAAGATGAGGCATAAGAGGCTGTTCCCAGGTAGTGACTGTCTGCAGGCTTTGGGAGTTTCCATAAATGCAAGGCACAGGAAGCTTCTGCACCAGGATTGTGCAGCACTGCTGACCTTTGCTTTCTTCCAGGCACCATGGGGCAGGTCACTGTCACCCAGCAAGAAGGACAAGTCACAGTCAAGCAGGGAGACACCTTCCACACCAACTGCACATACCAGACATCTGACTTTCGAGACTTGTCCTGGTACCAGCTGAAGAAAGGCCAAGCTCCCCAGATGATCTCCTACCATGTAGCAGCTGGCAGCAAGCCCCAAGGCCGCCTGAGCACTTGGCTGAACACCACGGGGAAATACAGCCTGCTGCAGCTGGAGGGAGCTGAGCTCTCTGACAGTGCCTTGTACCTCTGTGCCGTGAGTGACACCATGGTGCAGGAGCTTGCTTGCCTGTACAAGAAGCCAGGGGAGGGAGAGGATGTGTCTGGGCAAGGCTAAGGCTGGGGGAAGAGGCCCTCAGCTCTCTCCTGGCAGCACTGTTTCCCCTGAGCACCCAGGGATCTTCAGGACAAGATCCTCTTCCAGGAGAGGACAGTGTCTGTGGCTGGAGTAGTAAGAGAATGTTGTGAAAGAGTTTCAGGTCCCCGTGTTTTTACCATAGGTATTGTGTGAAGTGAGGGGTAAATTTACCAAGAGATTAGTCCCCTCATATTCTAGTGGAGCCCTCAGAGATCAAGGCTCTGGTCAGAGATCAGAGGTGTCTGGTTTCTTCTCTTCATAGGATGCTAATGATGGTGAGTTGCTATAGCTTGGACAGCAGACACATTAACAGTTCAGGTTGACAACTTGCCAAAGTCACCCTTGGGGAGGGGTCCAAACCTATCTGTACAGATGAGGTGCTAATTGGTGGCCCTGACACCTCCATAGTGGAACAGACCCAGAAAGAATTAGTCACCTGCTTAGAGGCAGGACTAGTGCAAGCCTAAATGAGGTGGGCCAGAGGAGATGCAGTTAATGCTATGAAGTTTGGAGTTAGTCACCTACCCAGGCCCAAGTCCAATCAGTCAGATAATAGGAGCTGCTGGAGAGCTGGAGCAGTACAAGAACTGGCACCTGATAAGGGGTTTCAATGGGTTTCCCTCCTTCCTGCACCTTCAGGCAAAGGACATGTAGAATGCTCTAATGGGGTCATTAGAACAAGCCTGGAAGCTCCAGGACCTGGGATGGGATCAGGGCTTACCCAATGGGGTCACAACAGTAAGTGGCTGCTGGACAGGAAATGGCTGTCCCCAGCTAATTGCCTTTTGCCCCCAATCACCTACAATTGTGCCCAGAGACAGAGAAAACAAAGACTCAGCCAGGCCCTGTCACTGCTCCTGATGGAGTTTCCCACTGTGGGACAAATCCTTTTAACCTTAGGACCCACTTCATCTCTGTGCCTGTGTAGTGGGTTTGCAGTTACCTGCCCCCCCACCTTTATAAACCCTGGCTAAAAACTCAGAAAAACACTGGAAGTTAATAAATGAAGCTTTATATTTACAGCAATGCAAATATACAAGCAAATATTTATAAGATATAACAGATATTTACAGATATATGCAGTGAAAAGGTAATACAGAAACACCACAGCCCTCCCAGAGACCAAAATCCCCAAGAGAGGGTAATCCAACCCCGCTACCACCTTTCCCCCCTTCCCCAGCCTTATCTCACCACCTGTTGGTGCTGCAGATAAGCTGAAGATCGGTCAGAGATTACTGGCAAGAAGGATTTAGTAATTTTAGTGATTTTACTCTGAATTAGCTAAAATACAGAGAGACAAAGAGGGATCATGCCAGAGAAGCAGCCATTGCCAGACACAGACAGAAGCAAACTGCTAATCTGGTTATTTTGAGAACAGCTCGTAAAAACAACTTTTTTTTTTCTTTCTCAGTGAAACTTGGTGAAGTGACACACTGTATTTATTTCTCTCTCAGCCAATAGTCTAATTTCTCACTCAAATCCTCCAATTAGCTCAAACCAACACAGCCTGGGTGGCCACTGATGCCCATGGAAAGGAGCACAAAATTAATAGCTGCTGAATCACCCCCTCAGTTTCAAATTGGTTATCACAGGAGCCCTCTTTTTTTCTTGTAGGCAGAGCTCACCACCGGGAACACAAGGATCTGTAATCCATCTGGAAGCAGATGCTTCTTCCAGGCATTTTGATAACTGCTGCGGTTATGTGGTGGGGTTAAAATTACCCCCAAAAACAAAATCACCAGACTAACTCAGAAGGTTTGGGAGCAAGATAAAGCTATACATAACTCGGGAGGTTTGGACGTAAGATAAAGCTATACAAATACAACAAAACTGAAATTGTAGAGCGTATCATACAGTGCATGTGTACAAACAATATTTGCACATATTTACAGTTATTCATGATTTAGAAATAACACAGAGTTTCTCCACTGGACAAACACAGAAGGGGCTAACAGCCACCTTCTTCTCCTCTGCCACATAGAGAGAAGAAACCAGACCCTACTGTTACATACTCAGCCAAGGTTTGTGTAGCCATGCAAGATCAGCCACTGGGGGAGAAGAGGAGGAGGCAGGAAGGAGCAGAGCAAACAACAGTTTGAGCCACAAATTCTATACCAGCCCAGCAAACAAATGAAATGATACAGACTTACCTATGATTTGTCTTCTATAACTGTTGCGATTATTAATTTTTATTATTGTTAATAATCACCATTTTCCGGGGAAATTTCCCTGGGGTTCATTTGGATGTTCGGTCAGCAAGATAACTACACAAATCATTCATAAACACCAAATCAAACAGTTTAAACAGTCAGAACTTAGGAAACAGGGAGCCTAATAACAAAGAGCAATCCTAACCACGCCTGAAAATACTCAAGAAAACATGGTAGGTAAAAGAGCTTGTCCCGAGGAAAGGAGAAAAGAAGGGAGTTTGCCTTAGCCACTGCTGCAAAAATGCTGCAATGCCACAATCGCATGCTGCAAACACGTGGCTGCTGCTGAATGATGTGCAAGGACATCTGCTTCCCATGGAGGCACCGAGAGAGAGAGAGCCAACGGCCGATTGCTGTCTCTTAAATACCCCATTTTGGAGGGTGGAATTGGCCAATAGGCAATTAGCATCCATTGTTTGGCCAATGATTTGAAAGTCCTGTGCCCAGGGGTGGACCCTAACACCTTGAGTGACAGCACAGGTCACCTGACTTGTTCATGTGACTTGTCCATGTGGGCTGGGACTTCCTGGTTCAAAGCCACACGGTCTGTTCCCTGCTACTCCCCGGACCTTACAACACGGGGAAGGACGAACAGGAATTGAACCAACTCCGGGCAGAATTTATGCCCTACCAGGACAATAACAAATCCTATTTTATTTATTTTCTAATAAAAAATTGTCCACAATGTTCCTGTTTCTTCTTTATAATGAGAGTGTTAATTCTAAACTACCACAAGTTCATCTTTATAGCATGTGTGTGTTAGCAGCACAGGCAATGCTTTGGGTGACCATTCTGTTCTCCTTATGGTCACACAGGCTCAAGGAGATGAGACCCCAGGTGTCACCTGGCAAATGACACAGAGTTACATGAGACTTTGGGAGCACCAAGACCAAGGGCTGTGCATGGCATTGCCTCAGGCTGCCAAAGAAGGTTTGAGATTCTTTATGTCTCCTGTGAACTTACTAATTTTGAATAGGACTAATGCCAAGGACAGAGATTATCTCTCCAAGTAAAGAGATCCTCCTTTGGAGGGAGAACATGACAATCTAGAGATCAGATGACACAGCCAAGGAAAAGCCTCCTAATCTTCCTCAAAATACCACTCTCTGGATGTGGACATGCAAAGATATTTCACCAAATCTTACAATCTCTGTTCCTACACCAATGCAGGGTCCAAACCTGTAGTTACTGTCTTCTTACCTAACACACAGGAGTAAAATGTGATAACTGAATTACTTCTTTATGTCCTAACTGAACATCTGATTTCGTTGTCCCTCAGAGGCAGATGTGTCCCAAACTGAGAAACTTGTGTGGACAGCAGGCAAGATTCACATATCAAATATATTACACCCCTGGGCAATTCATCTCTTTGATGTTTGAATTTATATTTCTGGCTAGCACCAAGGATGACTCTGCAGAACAGGCTGGCATTAAGCATGCTGCTGTTAAAGGAACAGTGTGGGGTAGGATGTCAAACCTCACTGATGGTGAATGGAACACTGCATTACCATCTGCAACACTTCTACCCCCACTGAAGAAGCCCCTGCCCAAGGGAAGGCATTGCCAACCAGAGAGCTGAACTGTTCCAGCCCTTGCAACCAGCAGACTGCTTTGACAGACTGTCCCTGGATTTGTGGGCTGCATCTGTGACAGAGGCTTTGGGAGTCATGGGGTAGGGAAGTTGGTACTGAGCATTGGGTTAACATTGTTGCTTGGATTTCTGTTTTTGATGACAGGAACAGCTACAGATCATCATTTTCTGTCTACTGCTGCCTCTCTCCTTTCTCCACCTGTCTGCTACATATGAATGAGCATCCGAGAAGAAGAACTTGAGATGCAAAAGCTGGCATAAACATCTGTGTGAGTCACTGGATTATGTCCTGGCCATGATCTAATGTTCTGTCAGAATCATGTTCAGCAGGCCCCTCTTAAGCCAGGTTATTTCTGCTTCTTTTTTATCTCCTTCCTGCTTTCCTTGGTCACTGCAGGCCTGTGCCTTTACAAGATTACATATCACAGATCTCCAAGTTGTAGCTCCAGTGGTTGCTGTTTGCAGATTATCAACTGACTGCTATAAACAAACATTTCCACAAAGTTTTATAGTCTGCCACAGACATCCTGGTCTGTAAGGCCCTTTGCCAGCACTCCTTGATTTTTCTTTTATCAGAAGAAGAAGAACTTGAGATTCAAAATCTGGCACAAACATCTGTTTGAGTCACTGGATGATTTCCTGGCCATGAGCTAATGTTCTGCCAGAATCATGCTGTCTGTGCCAGGCTGGTAATGTCAAACTGTGCCCAAAGGGAGGACCCCAACGGGCCAGAGTCTATAAAGATGAGCCAGACTAGTGCCCTACCATCTTGCAGCTCCAGAATGGAGACCAATCTGCATGAGACTGGAGCCTGTGGTGTCATCTCTCTATCCTTCTTGTTATCTTTCTATTCTCTTTTCCTCCACTGCTCTAATTTTCTCTGGTTTTCTTTGACTACACAGCACATTGAAGAACATCTCCTGTACATCATGCTAAGGAGGGATTTGAATCTGGGTTAGATGTGAATTATAATGAGGCCGATACAAAAATTATTAAATGGTTTATTGAATATATAAAGAAAAATTCCTCAAACTTCTTTGCAACAAACACACACAAATTCTGTTATCCAGTTGGTAAAACTATTTTTGCAGAATGTATATACACAATTAGGCCGACTTAAACACTTATAATAAAGATTTAGAAATCTAAGCAACTGAAGAGACTCTTACGGCACAAAGTGCTGCTTAAAGGTTAAACGTTAAACATTAGAAAAGAGAGTTAATTTGCTCACTGTCTTGAATCCCAATATTGGTAATCCAAAATCATATGCAGATGCATAAACAAGTGTGAAATATGGAGATTTGGCTTTTGCACAATAAAGTAGTCATAGGGCTTAATCATTAAAATAACAAGGCAGGCAGTGGTGTAAGGAGGTGCCCAGGTTGGTGTCCTTGATTGAAGATAACAGCACTGCAGTGAAGTCAAGAGTACCCAGGAGGCCTCCTCTGATTACTGTGCAAAGAAGAGACAAGAGGACCAGTTCATCTTGTAAAAAGAACCAGCTGTTGCTTTGCTCAAATGCACTTAGGGGTGGGGTTAAAGGAGGCTAGCAGTAGAAGGAGGCTTAGAAAATGTAAAACAGCATTCATGAATATGTGTAAGACTAATACAATGTTATCTAGTCCTTATCCTATATAAGCAGTATTAATTTTTGTTGGTGTGTGCCTCTGGCAATTTTGCTATTTGCTATGCACCCAGCGCTGTTTGACTTTATTTTATAATAAATCTTTTTATACTTAAATTTTAGAGTGAGTTTGTTTCTTCTCACACAAGGAAAATATAGACCCAGACACACGGTGACCTTTCCACATGGCCATGGTGCGGGGGGGGTGCAGTTTGCTGCTTGCATAGTTCAATTTGAGCAGGTATGCTGTGGGAGGGGTACAGCTTGATTCTTGTGTAGTTCAAATTGATCATGTTGTCTGAAGAGATCCACAGACAAGAGGCAAAACCTCCGTGGCTCTCAGGAAGCTACCAGATCAGCCAACCACCTGGGCAAAATAGGATTCAGGCTTATGGGCTGGAGCAGTCCAAATGGGGGCTGTATAGCAAGAGGGTTGGCCCTTGGCTGGAGCGTCAAAACAGCAGGTCCTGATGTTGCTGGCTGGTCCCAATGTCGCTGGCCGTTGCTAGGCTCAACCAGAGTCAAACCAACTCAGGCTCAGCTGAGATCAGGAGAGTAGCTGCTTCCCAGAGTGGGGTAAGCCATTTCAGACCCTTGGCTCAGTTTGGGAGATGGCTAAAGCCAGCATCTGTTCATGGCAGAGGCAGGTTCCCAGATACACACGGTGCCAAAGCACACAAGGCAAGACAGGTATCAAGCAAAGAGAAAGCAGCAGCAGCAAACAAAAAGCAGCAGCAGCAAACAAACAAGTTGGCTCAGTTTTTAAGCATTTTGTCAAATGTCTTGGACCAACAGCAACAAATGAAAATGTCCCTAGAGCCAGTCCTAGGTTATTTTTCCAATAAAGGGAGGTACCCATTCAGCATGGTGACCTGTGTTTACCAAGAACAAGGCAGGGTGCAAAACAAGACCAAATATGGTGTTCCTGTGGCAGACTGAGAGGCACCAAGGGTTTTTTTGCTGCTCTTCCTGCTTCTTCCAGCACGAGAAAGGGGTGCAGAAGGGCACAAGGTGGGTATGTAAGTATGTGTTTAGGACATGCCTTGGATATATATTTTAGGCATAATTTGGATCTTCCACCACACAGCGTTGCCACTGATGTTTGCATTTAATAATGAATTTGCTTGGGTTCAAAAGTAATTTAGTGCTGGATTCACATATATCCATGGGGGATCTCAGAACCTAGTGCAGGTCTGTGTCTAAGCCCAGGGTTTTAGGTTCAGATTGCAAAACCTCTGGCACCTGGGCCTGGCTGTAGCTCTAAGTGTCCAGGACAGCTGGACACAGGACAATGACCTCCAGAAGCATCACTGCTTCCAGAAGATCCTGTGACAAGCAGACATTCCTTTGGGCCTCAATGATCTCACTCCTAGAGCTCACAACTCAGCTGAAATCAGTCCCAGCCTGTTCATAAAGGTGGACCTGCCCTGTTGCTGCCTCCTACTTATGAAGTGGCCTCATAGACCCTTCCCTGTCAGTGTGCAGCAGGAAGAGCTTTGAGAACATGATTCATCTCTTCTGCAATGAATATCTAAGGAAGGGGCAATCAAGGGCCCTTTGGCAGTGCTGATGTCCTCCAGTGAGTGTCACCAGAGACTCCTGCCCAGCCCTTTCCAGCTCTGCACTTTGGGGTCTTGGCTAACCACACACAGGTGTTTCCACAAAAAAGCCACAGGTGGGTGGAACCATGGACAGATAAATCAGCAGAGCAATTTGCATCGTTTGAATTAAAAATTCAAAGTACATTCAGCTCCTGCAGAGAGGGAAGGAAGGGAGGGGAAGTGTTGTTGGTAGCCTTACACCAGGAACAGT